>JAPSGF010000125.1:84620-199808 GCA_035772895.1 Perdix hodgsoniae | reverse complement strand
AAAAAAAAAAAAAAAGAAAAAAAGAAAAAAAAAGAAAGGAAGAAAGAAGGAAATCTCAAATTTTAATTCCCATGTGCTTTTAAAGACATCAGGAGTTGTTTAGTCTTTGCAAATTTGACTTACAGCTACTTCTCTATAGTTACATATTTATATAATAGTAGCTGTGCTTTGATATTTGCGTATAAAACCTATCAATGTTATTCACTCAATTATTCCATTTAATCTGACTCTACGCAACTCAGCAAAACCAGTGTGTGTGCACTTGTTTTTGCAAATTAAATATAGAGAAACTATCAAGATAATCTCTCAAAGTCTTATTTAAAAACAATTATGCCATTGGTACATGTATTTCATGTATTTAATTTTCATCTATTAAATAGTTGTTTAGAAAAAAAGGAAAGTTGTTTAGGAAAACTTAGAAAAAAGGAAAAATTATTTCAAATAATAAAATAACAGTGTGGTACTGACTCTAAACTACATTTTAAATGCCTTAAGTTATCATTACCCTTTGTGCCTTTGAGCATGTTTTCATCTGATCTTTATACTTCCAGAAATAAGTACCTAAAAGAATAGCTGAGATGTGCTTGTTGTTTGGCACTCTTTAAGGAATTACTAAAATTAAAAGTGAACTGTAGCCAAAAATTAAATACCCTTTGAAGCATCTGTATTTTCTGTAGTTTCACTGCCCAATACTGCATTGTTCCTCAGTGATTTCAGCATAAAAGTAGCCTACAGAAATATAAAGTTCACCAAACATCTGAACATAGATGTTCAGACTTATCTATAGATAAGTCCAGTGGAGTTCTGGGACATTTGTTTCCCATCTGTCTCTTGATTAAAATATAAAAATTAACAAATAATAATAAAAAGAAACCGACCAGGCAAAGGTGCATCATTATTTACAGGACAAAGCTTATTTTACAGTCTCTGCTGAAATTTTCCCTGTAAGACAAGATTCACTGAAAATTATTTACAAGCACAAGTTTGATCATTGATAAAAAAAATCTTAGAATCCTACTAGTCTGTCATTTACACAAATTTTCTCTGTTCTCTGTTCTCTCCATTCACAACTCTACTTTATTTTATTAGATCTTAAATAGCGCTAACAGAACAGGTTCATCCATAGACTTATCTGCATGGACTTAGAGTGTTTAAGGACAAACCAGAAGTTTATCTGCAATAGGTCTGACTCAGTGCAGTAAAAAAAACCTGCTACAAAATTTTAAACTTCATTTCTTAACCCTTTTGGGATGATGGCTGAATTTCTTTACCATCTGCACTTGTATTCATCTGAATACATACATATGTGATGATAGCACTCAGCTAACACTACAGGATCAATTCCTAGAGAAGATATTGTCTGTCCTGGCCATTACACAACTGTGATCATTACACTTGCATCAAGATTGAGACACAGCAATATTCAAGGTGAAGTAAGAGAAAAATATTCTTCTCAGAATATATTTTTTAGATGACTAAAGAAGTTGAAAATGCACGTATAGAAAAGAGGCAATCTTTTTCTCTACTTTAATGGGAGACAGGGAAAGCACTGTACTCTTTTTGAGGTAAGGAAGTGCTGACTGTAAATCCTACATGAGAATGGTTTGAAACACATTCTGCTGCAACATCTTAGGACTTCCAGAGTTTCAGTACTTCTGGTAGTGGATAGAAAACAAAGCATACGAAAAAAAGCATACACAAAGCATACACAAGACCTACAGGAGTCCTGATAAATATCAAATACAGCAATAAGCTACTTGGAAGCAGGAGAAATTTCTAACTAAATGATAATTTTTTTTTTAAAAAAAAGATGTAATTTAACAACAAAAACAAATCTCACACAGAATAACTAGTTCATAGACAACACTGCTATTAGATGGAGAATGGATGAAAATGTCAGAGAAAACATAGGAGTGTTATTTTGAAGAGAGAAGTCAATCAGGGTGTTTGTATTATGAATTGAACAAATTCTGCCCTCAGGATAAAAAGATATCAAGCATGGATTTTGAAAGCTGATTAAAGTTTGACAGTTCTTGGCCCATGTAGGGAAGTGAGTCTGTTCCTGCTCCCACTTAAATCAATGGGCATGTTGCCGACACTATTACTGAAATTATATGCACACTTCTCACTCACACAGAGGAAAAAACTTACTGAAACTCCAAGTAGCAAGTAATGATTAAAATGGACTTGCTTTCAAAAGAAGTTGTTTACTGTGAGTTGTTTATCTGTGAGTAAAAGTGTCAGACTTTATCCCTGTTTTATTACTTTCATTATCAGTATTCCACTGATCCAGTCACATCATGTAGTGAACTGGGAGTCTCAGACTAGACGAAATGTACTACAGCTCCCAGAAAACTTTGCTGTTCCATTTCTGTTTTCTGGTTGCTGGGAAAGATAAAACCAACTGGAAATCATATGACTAGCTCTTTTTGCTCCCTGGTGGATCAGAGTAAGAGCCTTGTTTTTCAGAAACGATTTGGTTTATTAGCTTCAATCCCAATTAACTTGTATTTCTGCTATTATAATTATTAATCAATTTGCCTCCTCAGATCGTTGTAGCTGTTTTGTTTTTTTTTGTTTGTTTGTTTATTTCCTTTTTTGTCCCATTTCACTTCCACCCACTTCCCCTCCCCATCCTTTTTTTGAAGCAGTGGGCCTGTGAGCCTCCTGTCGCCCTGTCATGGACACAGATCTGGAGATAATAATGACAATTCCATTTGGTACAACAGGAGGACTTATTTAGAATGTAAATTTCAGGTATAAATAAAATGAGTAGGAAAGAGGTAACTAGGCACCAGAACAGTGGATGGATGCAAATATCTGTCCATTATTAAGACCAAGAGCTATACATTATTTTTATGCTCAAAAAGATGAGATTCACTCCACTGTTCCATGGGGATCTCTCAACTAGCAGCCTTATCCAAAGATTCACAGACATCATTAAGTCAGTCACTGCCACTCCAGAGAGTGGAATGCAATAAAAAACAGCAGTTTCAAATAATTTCACATTTTGATTAATAGTAGTTTTACAGATATTTTGTTCTGTTATCTCTGATTATATTCACCATCAACACACTGGCTTTGATTTAATCTATGACTTTCAAACAACCAGAATCGAGACTCCCACCTGATCATAAAAACACTCCAAATGAAGATTATCACAAAGGGACTGAACTCATCAGCATGTTTGACAATATGCTCCCCTAGTCCCCAGCCTCCTCCTTTGGCCTGGCATTATGCCCAAAGCCTTGCTCAGGACAGGTAACACTGTCCTTCTAAATACTAAGACTGTGAGTCATAAATAGTTAGTAGCTTGAGAGCACCTTGAGTTTTAATTCTCATAACAGGAATCTCCATAGTTCCTTCTAAATACTGAGAAGTTTGACTATAATCTCAGAGCAGATTACATGGAGTAATTATTAGAAATAAGATACTGGGATATTCATTTCTTAAAGGAAGAAAAACATTCAAGAAGCTTCCAGGGTGGAATGCAGCAAATGTGCAAGAAGTCTTTTCCATGATTTATTCCTAAGCAATATAATATCTGCACAACTTAGATTGTTAGCAGCACCAAGGGAATTTGGTATGCTCCCTGTGAGAAACATAACACAGAGGTGGTACCGAGGTGTAAAATTCCACAGTTAGGCTCTGTGATAAGATTGCAGGAATGGGAACTTGATGGTGTTATGGAACTGACAGACTGCAAAGCAGACATCCTATTAATAGCTTTTCAATTTTCTGTTGCACCAATTGCAACAAAGGCAGGCATGATTAGAATGAATGAAGCTCCACCTGAAAGTAAGAAAATAGCATATGAATGGCTTAAGAGAGAAGGAATTTTGGAAGAGACACCATCACAGATAAATTGGAATTACACCAGTAGTTTTTAGGACTAGTTGACAGGCTGATTCTCTCTTCCACACCCCCCTTTTTTGTGTTTGCTTTCCTTGGCAACCTTACAATCTCTCTGGAGTTATTCCACAAGTGTATTATTCACATTATTGGTAACATGTGCTCTGCAGACAGTGTATTTATCACCGGCTATTTAAAAGAATCTGTAATCTGTTGCTCAAATAGAACCACAAGACATAGAATGGTTTGGGTTGGAAGGGACCTTTAAGATCATCTCGTTCCAACACACACACACACACACACACACACACACACACACACACACACACACACACACACACACACGCCCACAGGCTGGGACACCTCTCTCTAGACCAGATTGCTCAAAGCCCCATCCAGCCTGACCTTGAATGCTTCCAGGGAGGGGGCATCCACAGCCTCATTGGACAACCTGTTCCAACATCTCACCACCCTCACAGTAAAGAATTTATTCCTCATATATAGTCAAAATATACCCTCTTCCATTTTAAAGCCATTTTCCCTCGTCCTGTTGTTATCTGCCTGTGGGGAAAATGTAAATGTAAGCAAGTCACCAAAGATCTTGATAGACCTTATCACTGTGAAGTCTTGGGAGACTGGAATATAAGACAAAGAGCAAACAGAGTCTAAGGATAAACAGCAGGTTCTTTAGTATGCGCTGTTAATCTTGTCACAATAGACAAGCCTTTCATCCTTTATCACTGTTGTTTGGGAGAAGTTAGGGCCAATTAACCGATTGGAGGACCTGTCAGAGGAACAGGAACTATTTGTTTGTAAGTGAATGGTATATAAAATGTATGTTGGACACAATAAAGTAGAACTAGTCTGATGCTATAAGAAACCGAGAGCTCTCTAACTCGACTGAGCACCGACATCTGCCTTTATAAAAAATCCCTTCCCAGCTTTCCTGTAGGCCCCTTTCAGTACTGGAAGGCTGCTATAAGGTTCCCCCAAGCCTTCTCTTCCCCAGTCTTAAAAGCCGCAGCTCTCTCAGCCTGTCATTACAGGGGATATGCTTTAGCCCTCTGATCATCTTTGTGGCCCTCCTCTGGACCTGCTGCAATAGCTCCACATCTTTCCTATACTGGAGCTCTCAGAACTGAGACGCAGTACTCCATTTCTCAGAGTCTCACAAGAGCAGAGGGGCAGAATCTCCTCCCCCCGACCTGCTAGTCATGCGTCTCTTGATGCAACCCACATACAGTTGGCCATCTGGGCTGCAAGCATACATTACTGTCTCGTATTGAGTTTTTCATCAACCAACACTACCAAATCCTTCTCCTCAGGGCTGCTCTCAAGCCATTCTTCATCCAACCTGTACCTGTGCTTTGGATTGCCCCAACCCAGATGCAGGACCTTACACCTGGTCTTGTTCAACTTCATGGAGTTGGCATGGGCCTACCTCTCAAGCCATTCCAGGTCTCTCTGGATGGCATCCCTTCCCTCTAACATGTCAGCAGCTGGTGTCATCTGCAATCTTGCTGAGAGTACACTAAATCCCACTGTCCATGCTGCCTACAAAGATGTTAAATAGCACTAGTCCAAAAATCGATCTCTGAGGAATGCCACACATCACCAGTGTCCACTTGGACACTGAGCCATTAACCGCAACTCTGAGTGTGGCCATCTAGCCAATTCCTTATCCAGTGAATGGTCCATCCATCAAATCATTTTTTTCTCCAATTTGGTGATCAGGATGTCACATGGGACAATGTCAAACACTTTGCACAAGTAAATATAAATAAAGAACATTCTTCTATAAGCTAGCCATAAGAGTTCCTACTGGTGAAATTCCCTAAGGTTGGTAATACTAGTTCATTTAAATGCAACGAGATCTATAGTAGTCTCAAAGTGGGTATTAATCTTTTAATGCAAAAACATGAAAGTTAAAGTTTTTCCAATGCAGCTGTTGAATGCATACATAGTTATAGGTCAGTAACACTGTATTCACACAGGGTAGTCCTTAAGCAGCAAGAGTTTCTGCTTTGCAACCTGGGAGCATAAAACTTCAGTGTATGCAGATCAAAGGAGAGATGGTGTTTAAACATTAAATTCCACTTGAAGAAATAATAGATATTTCATCTTTGTCTAAGAAAAAATTGTGTTCAGGTCTAAGAAAGCCTAAATAAAAGTCTTTTGTCATATGATATCATAAAAACATGGTGTCAAAACTAACGTCCTTCCATTAAAGTATTTCTGTACCTAAGATACATGCTCCTTGTGGCATACCTGCATACCTTCAAAGATAACTGTTTTATTTTATAGACAACTCTCAGTAGTCTTTAAAGAATACTGTTCTTTACTACCTAAATAAAAATTCTGCAATTGTTATAGTTCCCAAAGGTTTACAGTTTACAGTTAGTCCTAGCATCAGCCACGTGTGGCTGATACAGGAGCATGCTGGCAACTTACTCTTTCCACATGTCCAAAAAAAAGAATAATTTTTTTCTGGAAGAAAACAAGGCTTTAGGAGAAAAGATGCAACAATTGGCTGTTCCTAAATCTCTACAAAGAAGATCTGATCTACGCAAAGATAAAATGAAAACAAAAGAGAAACAGACTCCACATGGGTCTCTCATCATTTGTACCTAGTTCTAGCAGCAGATGAATTTGGTAATTTTTGGAAAACAAGAAGAGGGGAAGGGTAGCTTTCCTTGGATTAGACAAACATACACCTGGTAAGTGCAGTAAATCTTTAGTTAATTACAATGTTTTGGAACATAAAGCAGCTTGTTTTCAATCAGAATTTTTTAGAGATTGTTAAAAATGAAGTCTCTTTGTAGCAGGCCAACACCTTTGCAGCTGCAAAAAACAAACAAACAAAAAACCCTAATAAATCTGAGAAAAAGAAAGAAATTTCCATTTCAGTGTACCATACCCATCTATAGACAGATATATTTCTGCCTATGAATTGTTACTGAGATATTTTTGATATATATTTAACCTCTCAAAGACTGGTTTGGGCATCTGAACACTGGCAAATATCAGGAAAATCCACATACAGTGAGAACATTAAATCTAGATTTCATAAATGTTAATGCACCTAGGATCTTTTAGAGATGTGTACTCTAGTTTTCATTGTTCCAGGTACACAGATCATGGAGAACAACAAACAGGCTCATTTTTACTGTTTAAGAGTAAGAATTTCAACTCTACTGTGAATGTTCTTGAAGATGTATAAAACAGAGGAGAAAACATGCTCCTTTCCAAAGGCCTAACATTTAGGAAAACAAAATTCAACACTGGATTATAGCATCTACTTTCTGAGTAGAGATGTAGAATCCTATGAAATCATACAGACTTAAAATTTTGAAATAAACAAAAAGCAATAGGATAAGTCTCTACTGTTTTTTTTTACATATCACCCACACAACAACAGGAAAAATCTGAAACACAGTGTTGACCTAAAGCCAGTCTCTGCAGCAAATACAGAACTGCTCCTCCATGCTTGCAGTAGGAAACTAGAGTTTAGCAGCTTGCACAAACACAGTCTTGTTTCTTTGTCATAACAGTTTCTAGACACAAGGATTTGTAGCATGAAGGTCCTACACCTCAGCTAATTTCTGGCTCCTGCTGCAGTAGTTTTCAACATCAGAATATGTTAAAATCTGCACTGACTTCTTGTAAGCAGGCCTAGCTTATTCCAAAAAATGATGCATTTCAGTGTCCCCAGAATTTTGAGAATGCACACACATGCCTCCAAGGTATATTTTGCATTTTCTAACTAGTCATGACTATCTTTCAGCTGCAGATTGTGACCGTTTATAAATTCATAGTTTGAAGGTCTAAAAGCAAATGCATCAACAGAAAAAAATAACTCAATGCAAGCAGTGAAATGAATGGACAAGGCACAAAGCCTAGAATCAGAAGAACAACTTTTGGGACACTGCTTACATGTTGGTAGTATTGTCTCCATAGTCAAGATGATTTGGGAATTTTACAAAAGCCATTCAATTTAATATTTAGCATATTTTACTTAGGGGAGATAAAATATCTCATACAAATGTATGAAGCTTCAGCATGTTTTCTAAAGTTGCTGCAGAGTTTGAATGCTGCATTTAAATCTTGCAAAGCCTTACTTAACTTCTTGCTTCATTCTTTTGCAATTCTTGAATATAAAAGTCTGTGTGAGTGGAATAAAGCTGTGACTTAACTGGCATTCACAAAGACCACATGCAGCTGTTTTATAATCCCATATTTCACCAAACTCCAGAACTCAAGTTTTTATCTCACTCCAGTTCTGATATATGTAATTAAATATTTGAAATCAATCAACATTTCCTTAACAGCCTTAGATAATGCCTGGATACACAAGATTAAGGGTACAGTCCATCTCTTCTTCTTCAAGAAAGGAAGGAGGGAAGGGAAAGGAAGGATGAAAAGACATAACTTTTCATGGACACATGCATTTACAGCCATGAACCCCAAACAAAAAATACAACCTGATTCTATGGTTAGACATTCAACATTTTTTTCAGAACAGGATAAGAACCTCATTCATCTCCTGAGCACTTACTCCCTACAAGCAAATTGAATTAATACATTGATTTCTATAAAGGTTATTTTTAGGATATAAATTTTCCCTATATGTTACATAGAATCATAGAACACAGAATCATTCAGGTTGAAGAAGGCCCTCCGGATCATCAAGTCCAACCACAATCTAACCATACTACCCTAACTCTAATCATCACTCAAACCTAAATCATGTCCCTGAGCACCACATCCAGATGGTTTTTAAACACATTCAGAGAAAGTGGCTCAACCACCTTGGGGGAAGCCTATTCCAGTGCTTAACTATTATTTCTGTAAAGAAGTTTTTCCTGATATCCATCCTAAACTTACCTCAGCGCAACCTGAGGTCATTCCACCTCGTCCTGTCACCAATGAGAAGAGACCAAACCCTGCTAGTCACTGCGCAGGAGGTATCTATGTGTTTGAAATGATGACATCTAAATTCAACTTGCAAGTGTAGTTTATGCATTTGAATTAAACTTGCAGAGTATCCGGGGGTCCTGGTAGATGAAAAACTGAACATGAGCCAGAAGCGTGCACTTGCAGCTCAGAAGGCCAATAGTATCATAGAACAGCCTGTGTTGAAAAGGACCACAATGATCATCTAGTTTCAACCCCCTGTCATGGCCAGGGTTACCAACCACTATACCAGGCTGCCTAGAGCGACATCCAGCCTGGCCCTGAATGCCTCCAGGGATGGGGCATCCACAACCCTTGTGGGCAATTTGTTCAAGTGTGTCCACACATGCTGTGTGAAAAAATTCCTCCAGTTATGTAACCTAAACCTTCCCTGTCATAGTTTAAAACTATTCCCCGTTGTCCTATCACTATCCACCCTCATAAATAGCCATTTCTCCTCCTGTTTATGTGCTCCCTTTAAGTATTGGAAGGCCATAATGAGGTCTCCCCAGAGCCTTCTCCAATCTAAACAAGTCCAGTTCCCTCAAGCTTTCTTCATAGGAGACGTGCTCTACCAGAAGAGAGGTGGCCAGGCAACTATCCCTTTCTACTCTGACATTGTGAGGCCTCACCTGGTGTACTGCGTTCAGGTCTGGGGCCCCCAGTATTGGAAAAATGTGAAACTGTTGGAAAAGATCCAGAGGAGGGCCATAAAGATTATCAGAGTGTTGCAGCAGCTGCCCTACGGAGCCAGGTGCTGGGCTTTTTCAGCCTGGAGAGGAGAAGGCTGCGAGGAGACCTCATTGCAGCCTTCCAGTATTTAAAAGGAGATTATAAACAGGAGGTGAATCAACTTTTTAAAAGAGCAGACAGTGATAGGACAAGGAGGAATGGTTTTAAGCTCAAGGAAGAAAGGTTTAGATTGGATATCAGGAGGAAGTTCTTTACAGATAGAATGGTGAGGTGCTGGAACAGGCTGCCCAGAGAGGCTGTGGATGCTCTGTCCCTGGAAGTGTTCAAGAGCAGGTTGGATGGGGCCCTGCCCAGCCTGGTCTAGTACCGGATCTGGAGGTTGGTAGCCCTGCATGTGGAAGTTGGACCTTGATGATCCTTGGGGTCCCTTACAACCTAAGCCATTCCATGATTCTATGATTCTTAGCTTACAGAATTTAAAGTCTATTCAGAGATACTGTATATCTTCACAATTACACTTATACTAAGCAAGGCATTTATCTCTCCACCCACCTCTACAATCCTACTATTTTTAAATATATATATATATTTTTTCTGAGCATATATTACCTCATTCTGTATCGGAGAAACTAGTTTGTTGTTTAGTAGTAATAAAATGTATATATATATGCATATTTCTTATTTCTATTTGATAAAAAACATTGTCAATATTGAATAACATTGTAAGATCCCATCATGAATTTTGCACACAGTTCATTAAAAAAACAAACAAACACACAAACAAACCTTGAAAAACAACAAAAACAACAGCAATGATGAAAGGATCAGAAGAAATTAAAAAGCTAGTGGGACAGCAGAGAGGCCAATATAATAAAAAATTACTAATTTTTTGGAAAAAAAAAATAATATTCCTTATTCTACATAATACAGAAACCTAAGGGCATCACAGTAAACTACAAACAGGTTTAAACAGGCCTTTAATTGTTAGAGAGTATTTACCACCTGCCTTGCAGGTCTACTGTGGAATTCTCTGCTGAAAAAAAACTGTAGGTCACAGAGTTGTAATACAATCCAAAAAGAAATCAGGCAAATCTATTGGAAAATTAAATGTTTAAATAAAGATAGAAAAAAAATGCAAACCAGCATATATTTGATCCAGAAATTCTCAGAGAAATCTCAGAGAGCTGGAGGAGCACACTGAGAAAGTATTCTTGCATTCTTCCCTGTCTTTCTCAACTTTTTCTTAAGAATTGTCCACTTTCAGTGACAGAATATAGATGCAGCTGGAAAAGAGCCTATTCCAATATTTGAGAATGTAAGCATATCTTGAAAAGTTTTACTGAATAAAGTGCATTAGAAAACTCTCAAGTAGGATAGAAGAAAGATGATCTTACACACTGTATTCTTCAATTAACTCACAGTATCCGGGCAGCTTGTTCAGAAAATGTTACTCCTTACCCAGGAGCTGGGGGGGGGGGGCTTGTAGAGAGGGCTTTAAACTACATATGAAGGGGGAATGGGATAAAAAAGGCCTGCTAGAGATGAGCCTGGGAGAGCAGTAATGGGATTAAGGGTGAGACGAGAGGCTCAGCTGAAGTGCATCTACACCGATGCATGCAGCATGGGCAACAAACAAGAACAGTTGGAAGCCATTGTGTGGTAGGCAAGCTATGACCTCCACAGTCAACAGAGTTGCCATTACGGAAACATGGTGGGACCGCTCCCATGACTGGACTGAACTACAGTGGATGGCTACAAACTCTTCAGGAAGGATAGGCAAGGAAGGAGGGGTGGCGGCATGGCTCTCTATATTAGAGAGTGCTTTGATGTTACTGGGCTTGTGGCTGGGGATGATAATGTTGAAACAAGGCAGACATCCTTGTGAGCATCTGCTATACACCACCGAACCAGGATGAAGAGACAGATGAGGATTTTCATGAGCAACTGGCAGATGAGCAACTGGCAGAAGCTGTGCAATCACCAGCCCTTGTCCTCATGGGGGACTTTAACTTCCCCGACATATGCTGGGAATACAACATAGTGGAGAAGAAGCAGTCTAGTCTGGAATGTGTGGAGGATAACTTTCTGATGCAGCTGGAGAGAGAGCCTACGAGAGGAACTGCCCCACTAGACTTACTGTTCACAAACAGAGAAGGTCTGGTAGGAGATGTGGAGGTCTGGGGCTGTCTTGGACAGAGTGACCATGAAATGGTAGAGTTCTCAATTCTTGTTGGAGCAAAGAGGGGGAGCAGCAAAGCTGACACCTTGGATTTCCAGAGGGCGGGCTTTGAATTGTTCAGAAGACTAGCAGAGGGAGTCCCCTGGGATTCAGTCTTAGAGAGTAAAGGTGTCCAAGGTCCAAGATGGCTGGTTGCTCTTCAAGAAGGAAGTCTTAAAGGTGCAGAAGTACGCTGTCCCCCTGAGTTGCAAAATGAGCCGACGGGGAAGAAGACCAGCATGGATGAATAGGGAGCTATTCTTGAGGTTCTGGGAGAAAAAGAGAAGCTACCTACTGTGGAAGAAGGGACAGGTGACTCAGGAAGACTACAGAGAAGTTGTTAAGATCTGTAGAGAGAAAATCAGAAAGGCAAAAGCCCAGCTTGAACTCAACCTGGCTGCTGGGGTAAAAAGGAACAAGAAACTCTTTAACAAATACATCAAAGTAAGAGGAGGACTAAGGAGAATCTCCATTCTTTACTGGATGAGGCTGGGAATGTGACCACTGAGGATAAGGAAAAGGCAGAGGTCCCAAATGCCTTCTTTATGTCTGTCTTTAAAGGTCAGACCAGTTGTCCTCAGGGTACTCCACTCTCTGGCCTGGTAGTCTTCTTCCATGTAACTAAAGATAAGATGAGAATGGCCTCAAGTTGCACCAGGGGAGATTCAGGTTGGATGTCAGGAAATACGTCTCCAAAAGAGTGGTCAGGTGCTGGAATGGGCTACCCAGGGAGGAAGTGGAGTCACCAACTTTGAAAGTGTTCAAGAAACATTTAGATGTTGTACTGAGGGATGCGGTTTAGTGGGAAACAGTGGTGATAGGTGGATGGTTGAACTAGATGATCTTGGAGGTCTTTTCCAGCCTTGGTGACTCTGTGATTCTAGGAATACAGTATGTTTCTAAAAGGAAGAGTATGCTGACATATCATTATAGCTAAGAAGAAAACTGCAATTAAGCAATGGTTAATCTGCTTCTGGTTACTATTTAGAGACTTCTATGAGTGCTGTGTATGACAGCAATGCTTTGTTTCTCTGCAGAGACAATTTATTAGATTTGAAGATATATTTTAGGGTGGCTTGTGTAAAAACTTCAAACTAAGAATAATTTTTCTAGCATTGCTCTGGTAATCCTTAGAGGGGAAGATCCAGAAGATAACATTCATATAAGCACAAGAATAACTAATGAATGACACATAAGGACTCTAACAATAACATTACCAAACTACTAAATAGAATCTCTGAAGGATGTATCAGGCCAATTAAAAGCTAAAACACTGAAAAGCGCTATCAAACAACAGCAACCACACTGAAGAGATGAATGCTATACTGTTAACAAGAAATGTTGTGTTTCAGAGTCTGATCCATTTAAAAAGATGAATCAGTAATTTTTATTGCTTTTATATTAGCATTCACATTCTATCACAGTGAAGTAAAAAGCCAGGGCAGTCAAGGGCTCTGTCACTGTGAAGAAGCTGAATTCTACAAACCCCATGCTACCCTCATGTGTTCTGTTCTAGGAAGTACATTCAGACTAACGCCCCATTTTAAGGAATGATTTTGTCACTGAAAAGACAACATGCAGATTTGTAACAGAGACTAGAACATGTCACTATGCATACTTGGATGTGGTACTTTTTAATTTACCCAATTCACAAAGTACACTTTACAATTATAGCAAATACTAGAATCAAAATGGTCCCTATGAACCAAAATGTCTTTCACTTTCATGCAATTTTTACATTTTATTATGACCTGGTGTTGTCAAACAGGACATAAGGAATTATTAGAAGTACTCACGGAAGAGTTGAGTGTGGTTCCCAAGGAAAACAGTGCAATTTTCATAGGGAACAGAGCATTTGAAAAACTAGTAAAATGTAAATTAAAAATACACTTAACTTCAAACCCTAACAGCTGGGTAGGAAATCAAGTCAGTAAGCCATACTAATGTATTCTACCATATCAGGAAGGCCTTGAAATTCATCTTGCTCCTCTTCATTACACTACATGCTTATTAAATTTGTGACTGTTCAGCCACTCTCTAATCCATTTACAATCTGTTAATTTATTTTACCTTCTCACTTAACCAGTATTTCATTTCAAACATTACTTCATTAAGCAAGCCTTAGCAGATCAAAAAATAAAGTATTTCCATGCACAAAATAGGAGCTAGGTTTTCCAAACATTCTAGATACAAGAAGATCCAAGAAGAATAAGGTCCAATCTGATATTTGGGATTTGTAGTTTCAGATACCAAGCTTTTTGTTTGGCTTTAGGCACTCCCAGATATCTTCTTGTTAGCAGAACATAAAAGTAATCTGCTTCACATTTTTTAACAGTCATAATTAAGCATAGATGGTGACACTTCCATCACACATTTTACAGATGTAAGCAATGGAAGGACCTATTATTTTAATCACATGGAGCCATTCAGCCAGCATTCTTTGAATTAAAATTCACAATTTTGAGAAATCATGGTACTGAAAGCTATGCAGCTATATAAAACATCAGAGGTTGACAAAGGAGAGAACAGGCAGCATCGTGAAACACAAACATATTTACTTACAAGATCTGCTTCTCTTTTCAGAGAGAAGCATTGACCTGACTTGGCTACAGAAGTGTTACTGAGGCTCCCTTCAACACAAACAACTCTGGCAGGCAGTGCAGAGCTGGCCTTTTACTATCCAAACAGCAGTCAGAAATCCAGGCATTTCTGTATAAAAGGCAAACAAGAAATCATACACATTTAATTCAGCTTTGCTTTTTAAGCCAAGTAACATTTGTACATTGTGGACATGTATTTCAGTCCAATCAAGCATCTGAGATGGGCACCGGCTCGAAATCTGTTCTCTCAAAATCTTTATTGTCTTCTTCAGTATCTTTACTGATGACCTGGATGAGGGCATTGAGTGCACCCTCAGTAAGTTTGTGGATGCAAACAAGTTGGCTGGAAGTGTTGATCTGCCTCGGGGTAGCGAGGCCCTGCAGAGGGATCTGGACAGGCTGCATAGCTAGGTCAAAGCTAATGGGATGAGATTCAACAAGGGCAAATGCCAGGTCCTGCATTTTGGCCACAACAACCACAGGCAACGCTACAGGCTTAGGGCAGAGTGGCTGGAAGACTGCATAGAGGAAATGGATCTGGGGATATTGACTGATGCTCAGCTGAACATGAGCCAGCAGTGTGCCCAGGTGCCCAAGGAGGCCAATGGCATCCTGGCTTGCATTAGAAACGGTGTTGCCAGCAGGAACAGGGAAGTGATTGTCTCCCTGTACTCAGCTCTGGTGAGGTTACATCTTGAGTACTGTGTCCAGTTTGGGTCCCTCACTGCAAGAAAGATCCTGGAGTGGGTTCAAAGAAGGGCAACAAAGCTGGTGAGGGGTCTGGAGCACAGGCCTTATGAGGAGCGGCTGATGGAGCTGGGATTGATCTTCAGCTTGATCTTCTGGAGAAGAGGAGGCTCAGGGACTCTTATTGCTCTCTATAACTACCCGAAGGGAGGTTGTAGTGAGCTGGGAGTCGGCCTCTTCTCTCATGTAACTGGTGATAGAATTAGAGGGAATGGCTTCAAGCTGCACCTGGGGAGATTTAGGCTGAATGTTAGGAAATACAACTTTTCTGAAAGAGAGCTCAGGCACTGGAATGGGCTGCCCAGGGAGGTGGTGGAGGCACTGACCCTGGAGGTGTTCAAGGAACGTCTGGATTTTGTGTTGAGGGACATGATTTAGTGAGAACTATTGGTGATAAGTGGATGGTTGGACTGGATGATCTTGTAGGTCTTTTCTAACTTTGATGTTTCTGTTATTCTGTGCGAATGAAAATTTTAGGTAGGCTACGAGCTACATCATTTTAGTTTGGGGGCTTTGTTGTCTGTTGCTGTGTTTTGTTTTTTTTTTTTTAGTTTCTCAGTTACCACCCCTAACTATCTGATCCTATCAACATTGAAAAATGCTTAAATGTCCAAGTTCACACAATGGAATTAACAGTGGCTGACAGACGTCCCAGGACAATTGTAGTCCCTCAAGGGATGGAAAGGAGATGAAGGCACACTATCCACAGATGTCTGATCATTTATGTCTTGTATGGCAATAATGCATTTTTTCAAAACAAATTCAGTCTCTTTGTAATAGCTCTGATTTTATTCTGTTCTATTTCTTTTAATTTCATAGCCAGAATGTATTCCATATTCTGATTAATAGTGTCCACCTTCTGCATATGTTCAGATTGCTTAAAGAGTCCCACTTTCAGTCTTTCTTGACTATGGCCCAGACTTGGCCTCTAGGCATACAGATCTAGAGAACCTCATCAATAAAAAAAAAAAGGAGCAAAAAAGCTCTTGGGTAACTCAGCCATTTCTACTTCCTAGGCCCACTACGCTATTCTTTAGCTAGTGCAAACATTCCTTAGTTCTTTCTTGCTGCTTATGAAGCTGTAACAGCCCTTTCTATTGTCTTTCTTATCCACTACAGATTTCAGTCCCAGTTCAGAAGCAGCTGGTCCTTCTGTTCCATTCTAGCCATGTCTACTTATCTCATGTAGCCCATCCCCACATCCACCTATGTACAAGATCATTGTACAGCTGAGCTCAGTCTGACATCCCCATTTAGACTCAGGGATCTTCTGCCATATCCTTCAACTCATAAACTTCAAAACATTCTGATCTATGCCTGAAAGAAGCTGTGCCTGACAATCAAAAAGCTCTCTTGGGGCTTTTTACTCTCCACTGTTGCCTTCAATGGGATGTCATCTTCTATTTCTCCTAAGAAGCCAAAGTACATTCTTCTGGAAAAAAAAGGGCCATTGTTTTTCTACATACTATTTTCCCTCAGTAACACATGGAATAAACTAAAAAAATCATCTTCCTAGCATATTGATGAAGAAGTGCCACTACTAATCACAAACACATTCTAAAACAAAATAAAATTAAGTGCATCCATGTATAAAGTTCTAAGTTTCACAAACATCTTTCTTTTATTACTGCTTTGCAATAGATAATATCACTCTATTCTCCTAATTATGTAAATGATTACTGTAGCACACTCTGCTTCTCAATCAACTTTGAAGGTAACGATGACACAAACAAATAGCTCATCCATGTCCAAAATCTTTTGTTCCATTTAAATGCGCACAGAACCCAGTTGTTCTACATACACATTTTCTGGTCATCACAGAATCACAGAATCACAGAATGACCAGGGTTGGAAGGGACCTCAAGGATCATCAAGCTCCAACCCCCCTGCCACATAAAGGGCCACCAACCTCCCCATTTAATGCTAGACCAGGCTGCCCAGGGCCCCATCCAATCTGGCCTTGAACACCTCCAGGGACGGGCCATCCACAACCTCTCTGGGCAGCCAGTCCAGCACCTCACTACTCTCTCTGTAAAGAATTTCCCCCTGACGTCCAACCTAATCCCTCAACTTAAAACCATTTCCCCTCATCCTGCAGTTATCTACCCTTTCAAAGAGTTGATTTCCCTCCCCTCTGTAGGCCCCCTTAAGGTACTGAAATGCTGCAATGAGGTCATCCCGCAGTCTTCTTTTCTCCAGGCTGAACAAGCCCAGCTCACTCAGCCTGTCTTCATAGGGGCGGTGCTCCAGTCCCCTGATCATCTTCGTGGCCCTCATCTGGACCTTCTCCAACAGCTCCCTGTCTTTTTTGTACCGGGGGCTCCAGACTTGGATGCAGTTCTCCAGATGGGGTCTCACAAGAGCAAAGTAGCGGGAAACAGTCACCTCCCTGTCCCTGCTGGCCACCCCTCTTTTGATGGAGCCCAGGATACCATTTGCCTTCTGAGCCGCAAGGGCACACTACTGGCTCATATTAAGTTTTTCATCTATCAAGACCCCCAGGTCTTCTCCACAGAGCTGCACTCAAGGACCGCTCCTTCCAGTCTGGATGAATGCCTGGGATTCCTCCGGCCTAAGTGCAAAACTCTGCACTCATCAGGTTCACCCAGGCCCGCCTTTCTAGCCTCTCGAGGTTCCTCTGAATGGCATCCCTTCTTTCCACTGTGTCGACCGCACCACTCAGCTTGGTGTCATCAGCAAACTTGCTGAGGGTGCACTCGATTCCATCATCAATGTCATTGATAAAGATGTTAAAGAGCACCGGTCCCAAGACAGACCCCTGGGGGACGCCACTCGTTACTGGCCTCCACCTGGACACAGAGCCATTGATGACCACCGTCTGTCTGTGGCCTTTCAAACAGTTCCTTATCCATCGAGTGGTCCACCCCTCAAATCCACATCCCTCCAATTTGGAGATAAGGATGTGGTGGAGGACCATGTCAAAGGCCTTGCTCAAGTCCAGGTAAATGACACTGGTCATCTCCAAAAAGCTTTATGTTTACCTATGCTTTGGAAGAGGGTGAATATGGTAAGCCTGTTTACAGCATAACTTACATGCAGATGCCACTACGACCAGCATACTCATTTAATGCATTCAGAATTTTCTCTTTTTTCTCTTAGCTAAGTAAAGTTATCTGAAGGAAAATCTTAATTATTACAAAATGTCAACCCTTACACCCTGCATCCTGCATTTAAAGTAGTAAGCATATCATATCTCATATGTAGCTCATAGTAAGCCTCATATCTCAGGCTTTTACTATGAGGGAAAGGATACGAGTATGAAAGACAAGGACATAATTATATCCTCTTCTTGTTCCCAGATTTGTCCGCAAAACAGCCTGACATCTCTTCTGGGACCAGGAAAATAGTGTTTTCTACATTTATTTAAGCTAAGATTCACTGGATGTAAATAACTGCTGGATTACAGTCATGATGCATCTTATTTGGTCACAAAGCCAAAAAACTAACACCAGAGAGCCTTAATTATAATAAAAATAAAAATGACTTAATGAATTAACAGCAGACTCCAGAGAGACTGGGATGCAACCCAGAGAGGTGTCTTGGAATAAAAAGTGAACTATAGCAAGTCCTTCACATATTTCAAATCTTTTTATTCAAAACCTAAATATTCCTATGTCACAGTTGGAAAAGTAAATGCAAGTTGTTTGCTCTACTGTGAACAAAAGTGAAAGCAATTTTGTGGGCACTGATAAGTTGTTGATGATACAAAAGCCACAATATTATTAAGAAAATGAAGTTATTCCAACTACAAGAAAAGGCTACAGTCAGCTGATTAATTCTGTGAAGCAGAAAACTAGGTGTTCTTACTGAATTGAGATCCAGAAGCAATTTATGAGGCAATGATTTTTGGCTAAAAAATTATATCAAGTTAAATCTATGTGCAGGAGTTATAGTAAATAAAAGAAAGAAGAAAAAAAAAAGTACTAGTAATAGGAAGTGCTGCCATTTACAATCTAATCAATGTGTTCCAATAAGCAGACTAGAGAAAGGAAGACACCTACAAAAGCACCACAATGTTAGGTTTGTAAACACAGCTTACTAGAACCTCCCAACTGTGCAATAGTACAAAAAAAGTTATAGATGCGTGGATGAGTACTGACGCAAGGTGTTAAGCTTCTCCTGACTTGCACTGGGCTATGTGACAGACAGATCTCAAGTCATGGAGCTGAATCAGAGAGAAGTAACTACTGTCTGAAACTACCTAATTTTTTCTCTGGATTGTTCACTTGCACATACAGAAAAGGATCAGAAATGAGCAATGCTTGGAATATGCAAGTGAACACTGCCATGGAAGAAAGCAAAAGGAGTCTTTCATGAGAATAATACTCCCACTCTCTGCCCTAACAGAACATGAATAGACAATAGATTTTCACTACAGCATCAACACATTAACCTTATTTTTACTTTCTTTTCACTTCTTCCTTTCCATCCTTTTTCCCATAGACACCTTCATGCTGAATTGTTATTCCACTCACATCACACATGATAAAGTCTAGATAATAGGGATAAACAGTATACCTCAGCCCTGCAAGAGTAAATGGCCTTGTCAGAGACTAAAAACACTGTGGCTCCATCCAGCTGCCTGCTTCAGGAATTGCTAGCTGCTGTGATTTCAAACACTAATCATACCTCTTTGAATACACAGAAGAGCATTTGCGGATTGGTTACACTTTCAAGGCCCAGAACAGCTTCTTATAAAATATAAGCCATCCTTTAGTGAAGTGTGGCTTTTCCACATCCAGTTCCCTTCTTTCAACTAACACACAATAATATTACAACATTGTAGGAAGTTTCTAGACAACCCGTTACCTTCTCTGCAAGAATGTAAGTTTTTAATTGACACACTTTGACAGAAGTATAGCCATCAAAACAAAATAAAAATATCTCATTGTTTTGGAATATAATTATTCTCAACTGTGATTCTTTCTCTACTACTGAAGTTTCTGTTATAGAAGACTTACAACATAGTCCTAAATGTTCCTGAAAAACGGATCAGAAAATACAGTTCCAGCCTCACTTCTTGTACCTTTACCCTTCACATTCTCAAATCATTTTACCTTGCAGGTTGTGTTTAAACTAAGTCTAAGAAGACGAAGTTAGTCAAGCTCACATCTAACTGATTAATTTACAGGTGTTGCTGTTTTTCCAAAACACAACAGTAACCAGCAGGCTAATACTTATGTTTTTTTTCCTTTGCATGCATGTTCTTGACACTTTTGCCAAGAGCTAAGAAGAGGTAAATTTCTTTCTTGTGGAACATCTAGATGTTTTTTTCTCTCAGGAACTTCCTATTCTGTCATGGTTTTATGATCTCTGTTATCAGTGTTACACATCATAACATCACATAGTGCACTGGGAGTTAAAGAGTTAATGCTCCAGTTCCGTGGATTGTCGGTATTTGCAAATATCCGGTTCACAGAAGAACTACATGTTCCAGAAGTCCTCAGTATTCTATTTCCATTTTCCGTTCAGAGGGAAAGATAAAACTGCTCAGGAGTCATGAGACTGGCCCTTCCTTCACTGTTCATCTGCAGTGTGCGCTCCCCAGCCACCTTCAACACAACAGTAAGACCTCTGGTTACGAAAACTCTCTCACTCATTTTATTTGATTTATTAGCTTCAATTCCATTTTAAGTATTATGTTATCTCACATTCTGATAGCATAATTAGTACATTAGTTTTTTCTCCCTCAGCTCATTGACACTGTTTTGTCTTTAGGCCCTTTTTCCCTACCCTCTTTTCCCCTTCCCCCAGATGTAGGTCCATGGATCCCTCCATCCTATTAGTCATGGAACCAAGACAAACCAGGCCCCAAACCATTGACAGCTACTCAGAAAAATTGTTCATTTCCTTGAAGCTTCTTCCTCCACAGATCTGAATCCCCAAGTATATCCTGACTTTCCTGTCCTCAAACAGTCATGTCAGTACCCTGATTACTAAAGCAGGGACCTTTTTTAAACCACTCAGCTCCCTCAACTTCTACGTGGAGTAATCTGAATTAGGCTTAGATGGAAGTTCTTTCCTCTTAGCAGTCCTGTAGAAGACTAGGTGCCAGCTGTAAAACATTACAGCACAATAAACACTATCTCCTTTTCAACTTCTTCATGACTGTTACAAGGCACTTACCTGGTGACCAGCAGTGGCATACAGCTCCGCCCAATAATATTAACCCAAGTTTTGAACTTCCCAGTTTCTTCAAGTTTAACTATGAATTGGCTAGAGCACAGTATTTGAGTATTAGAGATTTTTTTATTTTTTGAAAGACAGAAAATTGTAACTGGAAATAACAATAAAACTAGATTACATTCTGCCATGTTTACTACAGGTACTCTCTTGTCTGTTAAAAAATAAAGGAAATCACCATGGCTGTTTCTTCCTGATAACTGGAGAAGACCTAGAAAGGATGAAGAGAACTTTGCATTTAAATCTACTACAAATACAACTCTAATCAGTCTAATCTGATCTAATCAGACAGAAGAATTTTCCTTATGAGCATTGAGTTAATCTGGTCCATGGAAGTGAGATCTGATTAAAAATAGTAATAATAAAAACAAAAATAAACAATGGAGAAAGCAAAGTGACACCAGCCAAAATTAGGACAGCTTGTACAAATTTGGAATGAAATCTGCCATGAAGTTTCAAGAATCGCATGTGTATGTACAGTCACTTGGCTCAAGAAAGTGGGCAGCTCAATACGTGAAAGAATGCAAAATTGAACCAACACCTCCAAGGTATGGAAAGTCATCAAATGACATTTTAATAAAAGACATAAAGCTAACATGTGGTTTAAATCTCTCTCTTGAACCTAGAGGCTAATTGAGTCTCTGTGCGTTTATGTTCTAGAACCAGAACTAATCACAGTCACTGGGGTAAAAAAAAACTCCCTTGTAGCTCCACAGCAACCTGAAGGTAGCAAAGACCATGCAAAATCTTCAACAGTTCTTCCAGACACATCCTTATCACTCATTCTGGAAGGAAGCAACCTTTTTATTTAACTTAAGGATTAAGAAACATACAGGAAATAAAAAATAAAAATAAAAAATAAAAATAAATGAAAACAAACAAAACAAACCAACCAACCAACCTAAACACGGATAGACATTTTACAGAGGTTTGAAACATATCTATATTCTCCTGTTCATTACTTGCTCCATTACTTGAAGCTGGATAAAAATAATAAACTTGACCAAATATTTCACTCTAGAGTGCTCACGTACTGTGAGTTGCTCTGTAGGTTGAAGATGCTTCATTTGAACAGGTCCAAGTTTATTCTCCATATTCTTCAGTTTTTCTAATGAAATATTTTCAGACAAAACTTACTCCCTATGTGATACACACATAAAACCTGAATCCTACTTAGTCCAAGATCTTCTGTTTCATACCAGGCTTTTTCATAACATCATAGAATGACTTGGGTTGGAAGAGACTGTAATGATCATTTTTGTGTAAGGTCTGCCTTCTTCGCATCTTTATAACAATTTCCATGGATGTCACTTTGACTGTGACTATGGCTACTTAGTGAATCTGTAAAGCCAATATAAGAACTTAACATCCACTCAATACAAATTTCAGCACAATGTTTTTTGTTCTTTTGACAACTTCTATTTTGGCTACAGGAGCCTAATACTTCTTTTTGGTTGGAATATATTTAATCTGTTCCATTTCATCCAAAATCAATCAAATCTACAGAGTCCAAGGCTGCTCCAAAAATAAAAACCAAAGTACAGCCAGATTCACTATGTAAGAACAGTTTTGATCCAAACTATGTATTCTTTACTCCATTTTTAAACCCTTGAAATTTGAAGGAAAAAAAAAAAAGCTTGATCCATCAGTTTTTTGTACCAGTAACCTTCCATGTTAAGTTTTTTTTCTGTGGATCCATGCTTAACATCTTGATGATATCTCTCATTTGCAGCAATCTAACAATTTGCACAGTGAGACATAAATTCCACCAGAAACCACAGACTTATAAAATGTACGGTAATAACCTAATCGCTTTGAATTTCTAAGCCCTGTCCAGTCTCTTCAGAATCCCCACTGCTTATAAAAAAATACTCCCAACCCATCCCCACCTCTACCTACCAGATGTCTCAAGGAGCTTATGCAGATGTACAAGTACATGACACTTAGCCCAGTCATTTAGATAAGTGGTTGCAAACACTACACCACCACAACCTC
This sequence comes from Perdix hodgsoniae, assembly GCA_035772895.1. Taxonomy (NCBI): domain Eukaryota; kingdom Metazoa; phylum Chordata; class Aves; order Galliformes; family Phasianidae; genus Perdix; species Perdix hodgsoniae. Next base: position 176,546 of record JAPSGF010000125.1, on the reverse strand, counting down.
AAATCACATTTCAGCTTCTGTTTACCTCAGATAGATCACTTCCATCTTCTGCCCAAGAAGATTAATTAAAGTTTAAGACTCGCAGTTGCTTACATGCTGTTGATAAAAAACATTTTATAATTTGGGGAAATAGAAGAGAATAGAACATCTTCCAGTGCGTGGCTCAAAACCCTCAGCAATATAAACACATTACTTTTCCATCTTTTTTTTTTTTTTTTTGCTTGTTTTAAATATCTACTGGGATAAAATTTGCCATATTCCTGTGCTGTAGGTCATATCAAATTTTCCCTTCAAAAATGTTTTTTCAGCATTGGTTGGTTCACCATTGTCTGACAGATGTTTTAAACTCAGTTCTAATCTTCTAATTATCTGAACATTATTCTTGATTTTTTAAGGTACTGATGAACACACGCATCTAAAACTTATGCATAGTTCACTTGTTAGCAAGCTGACCTGGTTTTGGCTGGGACTGTTACTTTCTCCATAATGGTATGATGCTGTGATATCAACAATATTGATAATGCGCCAATGTTTTAATTGTTGATTAGCAGCACTGCAGAGAGTTAGGACATTCCAGTTTTTCAGCTTCTCATACATTCCTGCGAGCAAGGAGGCTTAAGGGGGTACAATAAGTTGGGAGGGGACAAAAGCAGAACTGCTGACCTAAATTGGTCAAGGCTGTGGGGCACAGCTGCTACTCGGGGACTGGCTGGGCATTGGTTGGTGGGATGAACAATTTTATTGTGCACCACTTGTTTTGTAAATACATACAATGGCTGCTCTGAAACTAATGCCTCCTATTTTATTATATATGTCCAAAATACCAGAGGCAGATGATGGTGGTACTGCAGTAGGGAATTAACCTTCCCACCAGAACTTCATTATATTTTGTTGTCATAAGACAAACTGCAGGAGAGAAACAGTCTGACAACACTGACACAGAAGTGCACATGAGGCAAAGGTAACTGAATTCCTTTATGCAAAAAAAAAAACCAACCATATCCAATTTCAGATAATTGCTGAACATTTACAGAAACCAAACAGTGGCTGTGAGCACAATGAGGTGGCAGGTTGAGCATTTCAGCAGTAGTGATTATGGGTCACCTCTGCTAGTACAGATTTTATTCATTTATTTATTAAACAAGCAGAGTCTGGAAGCTCTTGTCCACTGCAGGCAAAAAAAGAAAAAAAAATCAATTATTGGCTGTATTGAAAAAAAAAAAAGCATTCTGTAACTGAGAATTTGCTCTATGGAATGTTGTGCTCTTTATACGTTTGTAGTTTCCACAGACATAAGGTGGCATTACTTTCAGTGACCTATTATTATCATTATTTTTCTCACCCATTCTAGTAGAAAGTCTTTTTCTTAATCCATGAGTTTCACCTCTTTTCCCCCTCCTCCCCCACAGTTCTCTTCCCTTTTCCCACTAAGTGGGAAAAAAAGTAGATGAACAGCTCTGTGGTATTGCATTGCTGCCCACCAAGTTAAATCACAACACCAGCTCATTTTATATCTTCTTCTGCAAAACCTTCCTAAAACACGTTTATCTGCAGGTCAGATACCAAATACAGCAACAAAAGCTTTGATAATGTTGCTCTGATACAGCATTCAGCTGCAATGCAATCAGTTTGATCAACCATGTATTAACTCACAAATGGCAACATCAGTATAAACCAAACACATAAAATGAAAATCGGAAGAGTGAAAGCAGAGCACATTTCACATACATATTCCTACACATGGCTGCCTACAGATAAAGTCCTGATGCCCCTAGCACCATCTAAGCCCTCATGTTTCACCTCATATCACTGAGCACTTTTCAAGAATAGACAAGAAACATTTTCAGCTATTTTTAAGTTTTACTTTGGCCTCACAGTGTCTACTGGTCATACCTCAGTTTTGAGATTCAGGTGTGATACTGTACCTCTATGGGTTGGGCCTTCCCAACACTTCTACACAGGACAGGCTACCACACTGGAAACACCTCTTATTCTAGTCTAAAATATAGTTGCCATCAGAAGCACTAGATAGTCTTCCAGTTGAAATAACCTCTTAGGTGAAGAGTTCTGCTGCTCAGAACTGTCAGAGAACTAACAGAATGCTTCCAAGTTGAGTGATTTAATACGCTTTTACCAAACACAACTTTTCTGTCCACCATTCCCTACACACCCACCTTTCTTTCTCTAGTGCCCTTGATGTTAAAATTGTACTCTGGAGAAGTGGTGATCACAAATATAATTCTCCTATGGCATCTGTTTAAAGAATTCCAACAGTAAGAAGCAATAACAACTGGTTAGCTAGGCCTTCTCAATTTTAACACAAAGAACAATTGCTTTATATTTACACTGGTAGACACTTCAATGAGCCTAATTCCAGAATAACTGTCTTGCAGAGATTTGGTAAATAACAGTATTAAGAACTGTACAATAATGACAAAGTGTCATACTGATGGACAAATTGTGCCTAATTAAATCTCTAAAATGCATACTTACATTACGAAACAACTTGAGCATTTACATGATGCTCAAGTGAATAGTAAATGAATAGTTTAACATTTTCAAGTCCTCAATTCTATCAAAATCATGATGTAGCTATAAATACAATGTCAGCTACAGTATAGTTTCATAGTACTTTTAGACTACTGCTTAATCCTTTTTCATAGGAAAGGGATGACAAAGAGGCCTTATTAAGCAGACAGTAATGGAGTGCTTGAACTGGAGTTGTAGGTTTCTAAAACAGTACACTTTGCTTGAAACAGTTCCTGCATGGCATCTTTGTAATATCACACTAGAAAAAAAAAAGCTCTAAGTTGTAGCCACAGCTTCCAAAAAAATTAACGTTTTTTCCAAAAGGGCATAGAAGAATGCTATATAGCCACATCTTCAGGTTTCAAATGACAAGACAAATCACCATCTGTAGAACACTGTTAATAGTAGAGCCAGATACATCCCAGACACGATATTTTAACTTACAGAACCAATTCCATCATTAAGACACATGAGACAGATCATTCCCACATGCTGTATCTTTATTGTGCAATTGTTGTTCAGAGCATTTATTACCCTTCAAAGACACATATCCAAGAACAATTTACATTAACAGTGGCTAAGTTGACGGGAAACAAAACTATTTGCTATGATTTGTACGCATGCAGCATTTCTTGTGGTGTAAAAATCTTAGCCAGGAGGCCAGCCCAACTGACGACCTCCCAGAATATGGAGATGTACATGATAGACAGACTGCCCACCCTCAGGCCCTTCATTCAAAACCATCCGGAATCCATTGGTCAGGCCCAGGTTAGCAGCACACTTCTTGCCAACAATCATTAAATGCCCAAGAAGCTGGAGGAGAAAAAGAAGGGAGAGGGCAAGAAGGGAAGAATGAGAGCAGAGAACTACTCAGAGGTCAGTTAATACTAAGATATCCAGCCACAGCTCTTCAAATTGCCGTCTGTCTGCAACTGATGTTCTCCAAGCAAAGCTATAAAGACTGACTGTGCATAATACAGGGAGAAAGAGCAAGCTATGGAATTTTTTCAAGCTAGACAGTAACAAACTACAAAGCATCAGAGATACTATATTTGTATCACTGTTAAAGGCCTGGCAACTTCTGCAGGCAACATAAATAATTAAAGAGGAAAGAAATTTCATCTTGCAAACCTGAAAACTGCTTTAGCTAAAAAATGCACTGTTCAGAAATTTACAGCTGAATCTCCTTTCTTCAATTCTCATCTACCAGAAGACCCAACCTCTGTTCTCTACCTCAGAAGTACTACTCTATATACTCTCCATATGAAGTACTACTTACCATAAACTAGAGTTCAGACTCGCATCAGACTTTACTCCAAAACAATGCATTCTGCACTGCAAGTACATTCCCAGAGATTTGTTTAGTGTTGTATCACTACCTTTACTGGAAAAGCTGAGTTCCATTCCCATTCAAAACTAGAACCAATAACTACAGTATCAGAAAACTACTTTATTTCTTCATAATGTCAAGATGAAAAGGGGGAGAGAAAAATATATTATGAAGTATTTAGTAGTAGTTTAGTGTACAGAAAGCTTCTACAGTACTTACAGATTCATCGGAATCTTCTGCTTCAGATAACCTGACAATTGGCTTCTTGGGAATCACTAGAAAATGCGTTGGAGCTTGAGGTGAGATATCATGGAACGCAAGGCACTGGAAGAAAAACAAACAGGTAAAAAGTAAACTTGCTTCAGAGAAAGGTAAGAATTTAAGGAAATCAGTATGCTCCATGACATGTGCTCTTACACAGTATCAGATACTCATAACCAGAGATGTTTTTTTCTTGAATGATATATGATTTCTACACACTGAGAACCTACTTAACAAAATTTACACATGTGAACAGAGAACAATCACTTTTAAAAACTGTTATACAAGAGCTGTAGTCAGCTAGTTAATAAGCAAGTGACTTAATTTTTTTCCTTTTCAAATATGTATAACAGCTAAGAGAGTTGATGACACATATCTATAGAAAACACATTTATTCTCATTTTTCCTCTTATTGCTCAGTTCATTAACAAAAGAGCAAACAGTTGCCAACCATGTTGCAAAAATGTCTAAGTACTGTCTTGGTCAGAAATAGGGAACCCGCTTTAATGAGGGAATTGAACTAGACAGTCTCCAGAGGTCCCCTGCAAATTCTACAATATCGTAATAGCAAGGCAAGTTGAAGCCATATTACATTTCCTATTCTCGGTAACATCAAGTATTTCAGAGAAAGACTATTTCAAAATAGTGCATTAAGTCTGCTATTTCATATTTTCAGACTGAGAGAAAGGATCATCTTTGAAATATGAACAGCTATGCATGATAAGTAATTTACTCCTACCTTGTTTTACACAAGTACCAAAGTTTGTGCTAAAACTTCATGCAGTACCTCTGTAGACAGATCAAATAAGCCTCAACACAGACATTTACTTCCAGAAGTAGCATGCAAGATGACAAGGGTAAGGAGACAGATGTTACCTTTAAATTAGGAAAATCCAGTAGGTGGAGGAAGAGAAGAGAAAGGACATTTATGCTCGTTTGTGCAAATAACTGACAATAAAATCAGATTTGGGGGATTTTGGTACTGCAGCCATCACAGTCTTCAGAAGCCCAGACAGTGTTCACACTCAGCTGGTAGCTAGAGGTGATCTCTGACTTACTCATCCACTTCACAGCAAAACTTACAGTAGTAACGTTCCTGAAAATGAGTATTTCCTAAAGGTTTCATTCATTTGTTAACCAATAAGGAAATTCCTACATAACTCCAAATCGACAGCTTTTCAAGTTTTCCTGCAGCAACTGAAGCCATTGTTAAGCATCAGCTTTATAACATATCACTTAATCCTCCAATCCATCTTATCTTAAACTACCTTTACAAAGAAGGCCAGTTTTAAAATTTCTGTTGAACTGCTTGTTTCACCCTAATAGAGTGGTAAACAAAGATTAAGCAATGACTAAAACTAACATGCACATAATTACATAAATCTTACATTTTACTCATTTGTTCCAAAGCAATTTTTCTGTGGCCCTGTGGGGGAGTGCATATTCATAAAGTAATTCAAGTAATTTAATGAGCCAAAATCCAGCAACAATAAGTTTTCTGTACAATAGGCAGCAGAAGTAGTAGTCAACAATCAGAAAAAAAAAAACCTGAGGGCACACAGGAAACCAACTCTCACCTTCACAAGTGCTGCTTTTATTTTTGACACAAGTGAAAGAATAGTGATGAGGTTTGACTCCACAGAAACTTTGTACTTTTTATTATTTTTCTCTGCGCATCTATTTACAATGCAAAGTCTTTCCTGAATCAGTATTAACTCACTTTAATCTCTAAACATGTCTTCAGTGTAATTAATAAAATGAATTAAAGATCATTCTCTCTAAAGACAACTAAACTCTAAAAGCATAGTTTCAGGTAAAGATCTACCAAGAAAGTGCAGTTCACCACTCTTCCAAAGAGTACTCAGTATTGGTGGCTGTCGGAACCACCTGTGTACTCTCAAGATTATTCGGGCAGCCAGCAGCAACCTTCTCAATCAAGGAATCCTAAAGCCGCTGCCAGGACAGCCGAGAGAGAATCTCACGCAGCTTTCCCTTGGCACAGAACGGACGCACACACGTCCCGACACAAAGGCACAGTATCCCGATACTCTGAAGCCAGGGAAACTTCTCCTGAAAGTATACAGCAGCTGCAACATCACTACGATTTAAAACATTGTTTCAGGATGCCCACAGTCGTTAAGCACGCAAATAAGGCACGGAGATGTGTTCCGTAACCTACACTGCAGGTAAACCATTATTTCAAGAGACGCCAGCCTAGCGCACCGTACTAAAGTCAAAAACACGACAAATGGTAACTTAAAGCCAACACCCCGCAGTTAACACCTGCTTTCGTTTCCTAACCAGCTTACTGAGTTCCCGCACACCGCGATGCACCTGCAGCCACGTCTCTGACCGCAGAGCCCCAGTCACAGGACGGCTGCTTCCAGACCTCTACCTACAGGAGCAGCAACTAGAACGTTCCCTCGCTGCCTACTTCCATGGCGCAGCCCGGCGATCCGTCGCGGGCCCAGGGGGCTGAGCCCCACGCGCTCCACGGCGCCGCGCGGCGGCGCCGCCGGCCCCGCGCACACCGACCGCGGGAATCCCGCTCGCGGACAGCAGGGCCGCAACGCCGGGAAGCTTCAACGCGGCACACGGGCCGCCGACACCACGGGGCCGGGCGCCAAATAGAGCCAGCCCGCGGCCGCACAGCGGAACCAGCCGACGCCTGGAGACTCCGCCCCACCCGCCCCGAGGCCGGGAGCGGTCGCAAGCAAGGGGCGCCCTGCCCGCACCTGCTCGTCCTCGTAGATGATGTTGGCGGGAATCTCCTTGCGGATAATCTTCCCGAAGATGGTGTCCCCGCCGGGGCGCGCGGCCTGCGCCTTACGAATCTCGTCGGCCATAGCGACGTGCCGCAAGACACCACTGCCCCACCCGCCGCCGCCGCCGCCGCCGCCGCCGCCGCCGCTGCTGCCGCCGCTCTTTCTCGCCGCCGCAGCCCGCCCCTCGCGGGGATCATTGGCCAACAGAGCACCGCCCCCTCTTTCCCTCTTCGCTATTGGTTGAGTTGCCTGCCTTTCTGGCTAGGACCCGCCCCGCCCCGCCGGCACCGCGTTCTGCAACTCGTAGGCTCCATGCAGCGCGGAGGGATCCGGCGAGGACGGGGTGAAGTGGCGAGAGGCGCGTTGCGGCTGTTCGCGTTGGTTGCGGTCGTTTGTTGCGGTTTCTGCCGTCCGGCGCCTGTTAATCTCGCGGTGCTCATGCCGTTTTCGGTGCACGGCCAAATCCAGAAGTTGAAAGAGAAACAGAGGCTTCTGTTAAGTTTGTGGGCAGCCATGTGCTCGTGGAGGTTACTAAGTGAGGTTGTGCAGCTGCTGGCACAGAGCACGAAGTGCCGGATTTGTTATACGCCTCTGGTAATAGCACAGAAATTCTGCATCTTTAGACACTACACGAAGCTCTGAACGCTGGGATGACGTTCTGTGTCTCGCTGTGGTCCTTTGTTAATTTATTTTGGTGTGTACATGCCCAGAGGATTTTACTGGAGTGCAAGGGCTAAAATAAGGAAGGACTTGGTGCGTCATGGGCAAATGCATTTGGTTTCTCTGTTTGTATGTTTGTTAAGAAAAGATAGATGAAATCATTCCATTGGCTGTGGAGGAGTTCTTTGTCTGGAATATATATGTTTAAAAAAGGCTTAGCGATTAATACAGAAATACAGTAATTTGATACAGGTAGGTTTGTTTAGCAACAGGAACTGGTGCATTAGTTTAAGAACCAATATATTACTTTAACAAAAGGAATTTCTAAGTGATAGTGAAACTTTACATTTTGGCTTTAGTGGGTGAAGAGATTTGTTTTTTTTCTCTGTAATTTTGCACTTGGGACATAATAGAATACTTTTATCTTCTGCCTCGATGATTTTGCCTCACAAGAACTACACAATAGAATACTTTTCTCTTTTGTGTCAAAACGTGCAAGGACGTCTTCCTCAGGTTCTGCATACACTGTTTTTAAAAGTGGCTGACTGTGGCCTAATAAGCAATGGAAATTTTCCAAACTAGGGAAAAGTGGATAAAAGTGGGTTAAACGCTTCAGTGATTAAGCTGATGGTGAAAAAAGGGAAAGAATTAGGTGGGCACTCACCACCCTGAATGCATGTCTGAAGGGATATTAGCACATACCTACAAGTCCTTGAAAAAGAATGAATATGTCTGCCAGTGTAGACATGCACCTCAGTACACATACATACACCTCGTACACATACATACTCAGTAGTATGTATGTCTTAACTGTTCAAATGTACTATCTGAACTCTGAGAGAACGCTCTTGCTTGGCAAGTCAGCTGGCACACGTGGTGAGGAGTAAAAGCAAGCTGTTTTCTAACACCAATTGGAGTTAGAGAGTTTTCGTCCCACATCTCAGATGACGAGTTGGCAAAGAGAGAGAGAAATGTTTTTGTGATTGGGCAGAAACTTTTTTTCAAGCAGCTGACTTCAACAGCATTTTTGTCTCTCTGGGTATATTATATATTGTTTGAAAATAGTAAAATGTTTTCAGTGCATCACGTTCATTTCATTTACAGCTATGATAAGTAATACTGCAAGTGATAAAGACAATTTCTTTTGCGAAGGGGTCACTTTTTGTTGTAAGATACATAGTCCCTTGTAATATAATGTTTATCGTCCATTTCGGAAATCTGACATTAAAAGTACTTGGTAATGTTTTTATTTTCACAGACACTATCTTTGAATATAATTGCAATTAAACGTATTGAAGCAAGAGGGAAAAAAAAAAAAAAAAAAGAAAGCAGTAAAGCTGATTACATTTTAAATCCTTATGCCCCCTTTTTTCTTAGACAGATTAAGTTTTGCAGCCTAAGACAGCCCATCGTTGGCCATGGTGGGGCCGAGCGGAGTCGCACTGCGCGCGGCTGAAGCCAGGCCGTACAGCGCGGCGCGAATGGCTACAATGGGCCCTGGGGGCGCGGCCTCTGTTGGATCGCGGTCCCCAGCTGGAGCGGAACGAACGCTGCTCGGCACCAGAGGGATGGGTCGTTGGGATCAGCCGGTCGGCGTTCTAGGCTGCCCCCGGCTGCGCCGTGCCTGGGGCGGGGCCGGAAGCTCCAGGCGTGTCTTCCGCTTCCTCACATCGGTCGCCATGGCGAGCCGCAGCAGGGTGAGCGGAGTGCGCATGCGTGGCGGGGAGGGGGCTCCGTTGCTGGTCCCGCTGGGCGGAGGGGTGGCCGGATTCAGGCCCAGCGGATCGGGTTTCCCTGGTCTTTGGGGCTGCACCGAGTCAACTGGAGCCTGGGCCGAATGGGGAAAGGACGGAGGCGGCCCGCGCGGGGTCGTCCGGTCGGCGTCGTCGCCGTCCCTTCCCCGTTCGGCCCGTACCCGCCTGAGCTTCCGAGAAGGGAACGGACATCGAGGAGAGGGGACTGTTGCCGCTGTCCGCCGGCGGGGCGGGGTCTGTCTGTCGTGCTGTGTTCGGTGCCAGCTTCTGCGGGTCTGTTCGGCAGTTATGGAAGCGTAAATAGAAGCGGCACACATTAATGTACTTACTAGATTTTTGCTTATATTTCATATTTCATTGGAAGTTACATGAAAAATGTTGATCAGAGAGTTTGAAATAATCATGTCCTTCCTCTGATTTTGTTAGGCCTATGTCTTTGACTCAAAGCTGGTAGTAATGTTGGTTGTGCTGTTTGCAAGGATGATGAAAACATAGAACAGACGTATTTTAGAGTATGCTATTCAAATGGTGTGGTCTCATCTACTAAAATAGATTTATAGGACAAGAAATGCAGTTGCTGGCTGCTAATGTCATTTATCAGTCTGTTTTCCACAGTTTTAACCACCTGGGGAATGGTTCATGAACAGCACAGGTATTTGCTAGCTGTGAATTACTGAGGACCTGGAAAGCGAGTGGGAGTTAGTGGTATCCACCTCTTCCATATGTCTGCACACGTGCTTTTACTCACTGTCAACTCCTGTACCAAGTCTTGTAAAAGAAAAGGTTTTTGCATAAGCATACCACTGACTTCTAAGTAGTAGGGAGTGTACTGGTCTGCCTTATGGCACAAAGATCTATGTTGCAGCAGTATATCCAGAACAGCAGGATACTTGATACTGAGTTATAATGTCTACTCGTTGAGGTGAAGTGAGATTGGAATTTTTTGGTGTTTGTAAGTTGTCCCTTAATAGCAGTGTAGTTGTGGTAATGTTATATTACAGAAGTAGTGGTAAACTGATAAAAGGCTCTTACTGCTTACAGTTTTTCTCTCGTCATCTGTCTTTTGTGTGTTTATATCTCAGGATGAATTATGTTGAGCCAAGTGGGCAGCATAGCAGAGGAATCGGGAAAATGGTTTGATGCCTGGTGGAAGTAGTAGCATCCATAGAAGCCTGCTGCTGTTTTCTCTGCCGTTGAGGCACTGAAAGCAATATTTTTTCCAGGGTCCTGTCAGGATGTATTTACTGGCCACTCTCCCATGATTGGTCTTTCACTTCTAAGGCATAGGCCTACTTACTGCTCCAGTCCACAGGTAAAAAGAGTGCTAGTGAAAAACATAAGTATTTCTCATTTACAAGCGAGTGTTTCCTCTTTTTACTTCTGAGAAATTTGTTGAATAGTAATTGTGAGAACACAATTCAAGGTTATCATGAACTACTGAAGTGTGCCTTTCTGAAGTGCCTAAACATACTAGAAAATACTAGAAATAATTTCAGAAGATGACCCCTTAACAATCTTTCTTGACATGGAGTCATGATTTCGTGAAGATTGCATTAATTCTTTACATTTTATGTGGATAAGCAGTCAAAACTGTATGACTGTAAGCTGTGATTCTCAGTATTTTTGCTGTATATCCATAGGCAGATCTGTCATTGTTACATTGTAAATCCTGATTTTTTGGCTGTTAGGGAAAGACTTTGTTTTGTTTTGGTTTTTCCATGTCACCTGAAGAAGATATTAACTAGGTATTACAGAGGATTACAGAGGGACATTAAAAATGTGTTCTAACTAGTGACTGTATGATTTTGAAATTCATTTGAAATTCACTTTTCACTTTCCTTGCAATGGCTTGTAAGAGTACTTTGGCCATTTAGATTTATTTGGGTTTTTTTTGCTTGTTTTTTTAAATTGCAGAATATACACTAAAATGATCATGCCAGTCCCTTTAGTGACATATTTGCGCAGTTATTCTGGTTCTGTTGTTTCTGATTTATATTGGCATAATGGATATGCTTGCATGAAAGTATTTTCATTATGTTAAATGATTAATTTAGAAGTGTACTGCTGGTTCTGCAGTATTTTAGGTTGATCTGAAATATTGAGAACTGTCTAGGATTTTTTCTTAAATCTGCTTTGGCTGCAAGCTATCTGATCAGGAATTGAGGTAAAGTACCTCCGATATTGATTTCATACGAAGTGTACTAAATGGAAGCTCTGTGAAAAATCAACCAAAACATTTTTAATCACAGCGTAGCTGTTCTAATTAAGAATCTTCCTTGCAAGCACTAGTTCTATTCATCTTGTATTTACAGGCTTTGAGGCTTTTTAAATTGTTACACAGAACTCGACAAGAAGTTTTTAAGAATGATGCAAGAGCCCTTGAAGGTAAGATGGGCTTTTGTGTGATAAATGCATGTTACATGCCAAAATAAGATTGGTTCTTATTGGTGTCATTACTGTGTCCATTAGAGCTACGTTTTAATGTTATGGTGAGGAAGCTGTACCAGTGCTATTTTTTTTTAAGAATATGAAAGTGGTGAAGACAGCTAAAAATACTGCCTTTTCCAGAGAAGGTGGTGTCAATTCTCCAGCTCCAGTTTGTATTTAACAGTGCTAATGCTTTCATAAAAATGAGAAAGTATGTGATGAAAGAGCCTAAATGCAAGGTAAGGAGGTGGGATCAACGTAATTTCAGTAGAAATCATGCTGTCTCATCCAGTTTTTTCACAAGAAATAGCTAGGTGGATTCACAGAATCAGTCATAGAATGGCTTGGATTAGAAGGGACCTTGAAGATCATCTAGTTCCCCGCTGCTGTGGGTGAGGTTGCCAGCTGCTAGATCAGGCTGCCATGGAACCTATCAAGCCTGACTTTGAACACCTCCAGGGAGGAGGCATCCACTGCTTCTCTGAACAGAGTGTTCCAGTGCCTCACTACTCTTTGTAGTATTTCTTGCTAACTAACTTGCTCTAACCTAAATCTCCCCTCTTTCAATTTAATCAATTTCCCCCACGATTATCTCTATCTACCTGTGTAAAAAGTTGGTCCCCCTCCTGCTTCCAAATATTGGAAAATCACAGTGAGGTCTCCTTGGAGAAGGCTAGATGAGCAGTTCTGGCATTGCATTTTTTTTTCCTCCTGTGCCAGTAAATTCAAAATATAACATCACCTGAATTCTATGGAAATCTTGTATTTTTCAGAATGAGTGTGCCAAGGAGGTGTTGATATATATATTTTTATTAGGGGGAAAGGGTAGATAGGTAGCCAAAGGAACATAGTTAAGCCAAGTTAAGAAGCAGACCTGAGGTAGATATCAAAGCCTTATCGTCATGAGCTTTGTTCAGTCATGAAGACAAGATATTATTGTTTTGTTCATTTTACTTACTTTGCTTACTTCATTTAGCTGCAAGACAAAAGATAAATGAAGAATTCAAAAATAACCAAAGTGAGACATCTGAAGAGAAAATAAATGAGGTATTTCTTGTTTTCATTTCACTTTGGGTTCGGTTTTGTTTGTTTCCTCTTTGAGTAAAAAGAGCACCTTTTACTTAAAAAATCCCTAAACCACCGCAGATACTTATTGAATCATTACAAGAGCTGGTTCTGGAAAGGCTTTCTCATGGATCTGTGTTTATAAATATACTGATCTTAATAGTCTGTCATAGAATTTTGCACATAAGAAAAATACTTAAGTAGGTTTTTTTCTAGTAGTTCATTGTGATAATTTTGAAGCGTTTATTCTTCAGGGGAAAAAACTGCTCTATTTTTCATGGAATTTTTTTTTAATAATTTATATTTGAGTTTTGTTCACTTGAATTTACCTGTTTAGTTTGTTGTATAACAAAGATGTGAAAGTTTTAAATAATCTCCTCAGTATTTGGCAGAGATGAGAATTTTTTTTTTGATTCTTGAGCGCTGATGAGATGGCTTATTTTGTAAGAGATGGAAAAGAAACCGACAGTCATGACAACTGTTGTACTATTTATACCTATTGAGGCTTTTTGCTTCTTTCCTCATGGTGCATTAAAAGTAATAAAGTATTCTGTTAGTTCACTTTATAAAGTACCTTTGCTTAGTTGTTAATTTAGCACATTTTACTGAAAGATGTACTGAGGGCCAGAAATACTGAGGGCTTCTGTATGAACATTTCTAGTATTAGCATCTATATTGAGGAATTCATTTAGTCACTGACTTTCAGCCTCATAAGGGACTGTTTGTGATTTCTAATAACACTGAGATTGATGTTTTGAAAGAGATTGCCTCCACCTGTCATTGAGAGAAATAAATCTAAACTTCAGTGTCATGTCAGCCACTCAGTTTATCATAAATAGTTCGTAGCACTTAGTCATTACTTCATAGCTTTTCTACTTGTTGCCAGGCCCCGGTAGTGATACTTCTGTGTTTACATTCCACGTATGTGATCAATTAAATTATATGTTGTGGGTTTTTTTGTGATAGGTGTATGGAAGAAGTACTTGCTGTAGTTTTAGAATCTATATGTATTATGAATGGCAACCTACAAAATACGCGTCACATTTTGAATACATGTTAATTAATATACTGATCAGAGGTCTATGGAAGAAACGCTAGAATTTTATTGAAACTTCAGTATCCAAAAACACCATGGAAGCTTGGCATTAGTTATGTAGTGGGGTGACTCAAAGGGAGGGGAATCAAACGATTCCTAAAAATGTAGATAAGTACTTTCATAAACACCTGGGGAATTAGTGTTCTGCTTATGTACAGCAGCTAACAAAAGCAAATACTAACCAACCAGATGCTTATTACTCTGCCAGAGCTGAAAGCTGCAGTCTTCTAACATGACATGGCGTCATTTAGGTATACAGTAACCAAATGCCTACAGAAGTAAGAATAACTGCAATATTAGGAAGTGAGAGATAGATAGAACCTGAATCTACTAAAGCAGTTCAGGTCAGGAGTGCATCTCACCTTGGTTGTTGCAGCTCACTGTGGTTTTGCTTGTTTTGTGAAGCAGTCTAAAAGCAGATGACAGTTCCTTTAATGTGAAGCTGAATTAGAAGGGGTGTATGCAGTCTATCTCCTAAGGGTTTTCTGGATGTTTTCCCTTTGAAAGGAAAAGGGTGCAGAGAAATTTTGTGTAGATGCCCGAATTCTCAGCTCCAACTCTTACATTGCAGAAAGCCTCTCCTGTTGATATACACTGCTTCTTGGTGTAGGCATGTTTCCCAGAGTATCTCATTTGTGCAAATTAACTTATTTTTGACAAAGGCATTATGCAAACAAGTATGAAGCCTCTGATTATTACTTAGCAAAATATGCAAGAGTTGCTCTACTTGTCTTAGCGAGGAAGGGAGTTGTAGGTCTTTTGCCAATTATGCTGTGGTAATCTTTAGATAGTATCTGTTCATCTACCTCTTTTAATAAACCTCAGTATTCTTGTCATATTGTACTCCTTTTTTACCACTTTATTTCAAAAGCAGGAATGTTAAAGGAGATAGCTTTTAGCAGGTGTAAGTCAAACTATGTTATTGAGACATTCACTGATGTAGGTTATGACTGAAATGGTCTGTGAGGCCATCATGTGAAGTCCACGGTGAATGGAGAAAGAGAACTGTTACTCCCATATTCAAGGAAGGGAGAAAGGAAGACCCAGGGAGCTACAGGCCAGTGAACTTCGTGTCTGTGCCTGGGAAGATCATGTAGCATGTCGCTGAAACAGCCAGCATGGCTTCACCAAGGGCATATCATGCCTGACCAGTCTGGTGGCCATCTATGAAGTGACAGCATTAGTAGACAAAAGGAGGGCAACTGATATTGTCTACCTGGACTTGTGCAAGGCCTTTAATGCGGTCCCACACCACATCCTTATCTCTAAATTGGAGAGGTGTGGATTTGAAGGCTGTACTGTTAGGTGGATAAAGAATTGGTTGGATGGTTGTAACGAGAGGGTTGTTGTCAGTTGCTGTATGACCAGGTGAAGGCCAGTCACGAGTGGTGTCCTCCAAGGGTCAGTCTTGGGACTAGTGCTCTTCAACGTCTTTATCAGTGACACAGACAGTGGGATAGAGTGCACCCTCAGTAAGTTTGCTGATGACACTAAGCAGTTGACAAAGTAGAAGGGAGGGACACCATCCACAGGGACCTGCACATGCTCCAAAAGTGGGCACACAATAATCCAATGAGGTTTAACAAGGCCAAGTGCAAGGTATTGGCAGTCATTGAGAGAAGCCCTACAGAGAAGGACTTGGGAGTCCTGATTAACAAAAAGCTGAACATGAGCCAGCAGTGTGTATCTGGAAGGCCAACTGAATTCTGGGCTTTATCAAAAGAGGAGTAGCCAGCAAGGTGAGAGAGGTTATTATCCTCCTCAGTTCTGCCCTCTTGAGGCCCAGTCTGGAGGCTGTGGCCCCACTACTAGGACATTGGAGAGGGTCCAGAGAAGGGCTGCAAAGATGATCAAAGGGCTTGACCACCTCTCCTATGAAGAAAGGTAGAAGGAGTTAGGTTTGTTTAGCTTGGAGAAGAGAATGCTCTGGGGAGACCCCAGTACCTTCCATACTTGAAGGGAACTAACAAGCAGGAGCTGATTTTTTACATGGTCTGGATGGACGGGACAAGGGGAAATGTATGTAAATTAAAAGAGGGCAGATTCAGGTTAGATTTCAGGAAGAATTTTTTTACTCAGTGTGGTGAGAGACTGCAACAGTTTGCCCGGAGAGATTGTGAGTGCCTCATTTCTGCAGGCATTCAAGGTTGTGTAGGATGGGATCCTAGGCAGCCTGATCTAGTGATTAGCAACCCTTCCCATGGTGGAAGGGTTGGAACTAGGTGATCTTTAAGGACTTCTCCAAACTAAGCCATTCTGTGATAAATGTATTTACTTGTTTTGATAATTGCATTCTACCATATTCCTTTGCTGTTTTAATCAGATGTATAGATTTTATACTGGTGTATTCTATTCAGCAAAAGGTTTAATTATGCTGTAGCTGTTTTATCAGCTGTGACCTCCCAAAGTAAAAGCTATGTAGAGGTAGTAAATAGCTTACCGAATAATAGACCTGGCAGACTTTGGTAATTGAATAGCTCTCTAATGTGAAAAATACCTTCAGGAAAAAAATTACGTACTATTTAAACTACTGTTTGTTTCTCTTTATTAGCTGCTGAAAATAGCTTCAGACGTTGAAGTGATTCTCAGAACTTCTGTTATTCAGGCAGTTCACACAGAATCTGACAAAATATGTGAGTAGAGCTGCATGCTTAAGGGCATTTTAATTTTTTAATTTTTTTTTTTAGCGGGAGCTATTAGAAGAGAAGCTCAAACTATCTTTAATGCCCTCAGTGTAAAAAAGAAGTTACAATTGGTATCATAACCATTAGCTTGCATGTACCAGCTAACCAGTCTGTGTATGCATGAATGAATTAGCCACAATATCTGCAGGTACTTGCTATAACATATAGGTAGAAGTTGCCTGAGAAGAATTAACAAATGCAATCTGTATGATGCCTGTCCAACAGCATTTTCTTTGAAATGTTGTTTTCTATCCAAAACCTTATATTGACTGTTAAAGTTTCAGGTGGTGCCTTGAAATATTTGCCATATGGTGACAGCCTTGATGCAGAGCCTATCAGATTCTGAAATCATGGCTCCAGGCTTGGAAATTTTCTTGTAGGAAGAGAAATAATAAGATCATCTTTCAGTCTTGTGGTAGGATATGGAAGAAATCTTCAGCTGCATACATCATTTCCTTTCACTTCTGCTTAGTAGAGTCTTAGTGTAAATCTTTGCATAATACTTTCAAGCTTTGGGTTTGGTAAAGCATTTAACATTAGAACAGCCATAATAATTGAGGCCAGAGATTTGTCTAGACTGTACTGGCTGTGAATCTTTATTGCATAGAAATTCTAGGCAGATGACAGTAGAAGAGTAGGAACAGAGGAAATGTGCTTTGCTATCTTCCATCTGTTTACATTTGGCAGCACCTCCTGAGCCAGGAGTATTTTCTGTTTTAGTTATCCTTAGTGAATTTCTCTTGTGTTTCCTCTTGTCATCCAGTCAAATTTCTTGCATTCAGGTGCTTTTGACAGAGAATTTAATATGTTTTATAAAAGAATAATTTGCTGTGGTCTTGCTTATTAATTGCTATCCATTTTTGCCTAGCTGCTCTTGTTTTTAAGACCTTAGTTGCCTCTGTTTTGCTTTCTTCATCTATGGTAAAGCTTCCCTCTGAAACAGCAGCTGAATATCTGTAATCATTCTGTTTTATTCTGTGCTGTTCTCAGTTCTGCTATATATCTTTTCAGATGAGGGCATCAGAGCTAAGTGGAGTCATCAGTCTGAGCAAATCAGGAGTTTTTGGTTGCTGTGTGCATACATGTATTTATTTTTACAAACTTACATTGTATTCATTTAAATCATTTAGCTAATCATAGTAATTAAACAAATTTTAAAAAGAGATTAAATTAGAAAAAAAAAATTAAAAGAGGAGAGGAAAAGGAGAAGCTAAGCAACATACGTTACAGAAGCTTATTGCTGCAGAATTGTCCTTAAGTGATTTACTGTCAGAATCTTTAGTACATTTTTTTCTATTTTAGCTGACAATATATGATTTAGTTTCATCTGCTGTTGTTACTTCTCTGCAGTCCTGCCTCTCAGCCTTAGACAGTGAGAAGAAATATTGATATGGAGACCTTTTTTCTTAATCAAATGAAATTATTCTGTATTGTCTTAACTCTAGAACCAGTGCACAGGGCCATATTATTCTTTATAAAGAGAATTTGGGACCACTGTGTATAGTTATGTTTGGATTTACCAGTAAATCAGTGTAGAAAAGAAAGTTAGACTGAGATTTCCTTACTAAAGAGAAAACATTTTCATTTTGGAGTTTGTTAGTCACAGTAAACAGTTTTCTTATACTTTTTCTTTTTTTTTTTTGCAGATTCAGTATGAGTTATGTTACTGAGCAGCATACAAATGTCCCTTATTTTATTCATTTCCCTTTTCTTTCAAATTAAACTTGTGCAAGTAAAACTTAAACTTTAGTAGTGCTCTATACACACAGTATATTTTGATTGTTTTGATTTGCTGTGTGTATAGTTATGTTCAAAACTTCGCTTCTTGAACAAAGATTTAAAAGTTCTTTAATCTTTATCTGTTTGTACTTGGTATTTTACAATATTTGGAAATTTTTGTAAATTCTGTCTTTTGCATTTCTATTTCATGTATCTGTTCCAAGTGTGTATATCAGTGTGATTTGTCATAGGTTTAATTATCAGTTTTTTCTCTGTAAGAGAAAGGGAACTGAAATTTTATTTCAAGATCTTAGAAACTTATTTGCATTGCTGCCAGTCCACAGAGGCAGAAGTAACATAACCTCGGGGAAATCAGTTTTCTTTCTTATGTTTTGTGGGAAATCAGTGTACTCTGGACCAGATGTTTGTTTTTATACTTACAGATGTGCACACACATATTTGTAGGTTTGATATAATTTTAGAAGCTGTCTGACTTGGTCCAAGTGTTTATTAAGTGCTTTATTTTGTACTGCTTGAGCAAATCTTACATGACGCAGCTCTTTCCCCTCATGGGGAAGGGACAGGTTTATTTCTGAGGAGCTAGATACAAGAGTTTAGTAAGGAGTGGGTTAAAGTGATATGTAATTAGGCAAACACCAGTTTTATGCAGTTCTGTGAGGATATGGCAGTCAAAATTTTCAGTTGATGCTTTCTTTTTCTGTTGGCATTTAAAGCATGTAAGAAGATGAATATTTTACAGATTAGATTTCAGGAGTCTGGAGAGGAAGGCTATGCCAAATTTAATATTAGTTTTGGGAACTGTTGAAGTAAACAATCTGGCTCAGGACTTACTGACTGACTCAACTTACTGTTCTCTCTTGTGCTAAATGTTATTGCGAGTCTTTGCCATTTTTTTATGAATTACTAACACTATTAAAATATTTTCAGTGTTCTTAAAAGCAAAAAGGTCAAAAATGTTCTTCCAGCAGAAGGTGAAATCATAAAATCAGTATAATGTACTACGTTGGTAACATGATGCTGCATGTTTGCTTACCATAAGCTTAGATTCTTGCTTGACTGACCTGATTTTTTGGTTTTAAATGTAAAAACAATTTTATCAATTTAAGTAGTGTTTGCCATAAGATGATATTCTTAATAGTTTTTTTTTTTTTTTTTTCTTTTACAGTGCTCTTACCCAGGAAGGATCTGCTGCGAGAGAATATTCCTTACTTTGATGAACCAACAAAAAAGCATGAATCCTGAGAAGAGTGTGTCCTTCTTCACAGTAGGTTAAAACCTGGTAATGAGAACTCTGAAAAACAGTAGTGTGTATCTGTCTTAATTGTTTTCCAAATTTTAATTTAATGCCAAGAAAATGTGGACTGAAACCAGTTTTGTTTGTTATGATATCACCATGGACGTCTTTTGAGGAAGATGGTACTATTTCCACAGAAACTTGAGAGACATGATTTCCTCGAAAAATAAAGTGTGTAAATATATGTACTACTGAACTTCAGAGAGGAGTATCACATATAGATTGCTTCCTAGCAGTCTAGAATTTTGACAAACTAAATACAAGTGAATTGGAGTTCTTAATCTTGATAACATTACATTATATACTGCTTTGAAATAACTGAAAACCACGTTGTAAAACTTATTAAATTTATGCTTCACATCAAAAAGCTTGAGTTCTTAAGTTATTAACTCTACGCTATAATACTGTATTGTTTGAGAAAGTTCTTAAGACTTGTCTGAATAAATTATTCAGGTGCTACAGAATGGCAAGAGTGTGCAGTATTTGTCTTCTCTCACACACCTTTGAATGGAGCAGGATTGGCAGGGTTTGAGTTCATGAACGACAATGAGACAAGAAAACTGAAGCATATTGTTTCAGATCACAGGGCTTAGTATTATTATTATTTTTTTAATCTTGTGACTATGTTGAGGCATTTTCCAAAGAAAAGAGACTTGTTTCTTAGTTGCAGTGGTTCTGATTTCCTGAGGCTGAGTTTATGATGAGTTTTACTAAGCCATTATTACTTCCTCTTTTTTTTTTTTAAGGAAACTCATTGGCTTCTCACTGAATTTATCATACCGTTTTGTTCACTTCCGTTTTAAGAGCCTAACTACAGTGATATGTACACAGAATCTTCTGATAAATCAGTACCAGGTGTCACGCTAGGATCTAAGCATATAGTACCATGGAAGAAGAATTCTCTTTCAGGTCCAAATGACCTTCTTTATTGTTATTAAGCACTAAAAATATTTGTGACTCGTGTGTTATCTGACATCAGCTGCAACTCTGTAAAACAAAAAAACCAGTGCTTGAATCCAGTCTTCTTCTCACTGGTTGAGACAATGGGCAAATTTTAAAACTGTTGCCTCCTGCTGCCATGAGCAGGGTACCCAGCAGTAAACAGTTTGTCTGTGTAGCAGAAATGTTAAGTCATGGCTTGAAGCCTGGAAGGAAGGCAGGGTCAACCCAGGGGAGCTCAGGTGTATGCAATGCAGGATTCACTCCTTCCCAGACCTCATTTAAGGGTTGGTAGCGGAAGCAAGGGTATCTCTCTGGAGATCCCTGCATACCTCAGGCTTTCTGAAGGTAACCAGATGAGATTTAACAAAAGCAAGTGGAGAGTCTTGCATCTAGGAAGGAGTAATTGCATGCACCTGTACAGGTTGGGGGTTGACCTGCTGGAGAGGAGCTCTGCAGAGAGGGACCTGGGTGTCCTGGTGGCCATAAGCCAGCAGTGTGCCCTTGTGGTCAAAAGGGCCGATGGCATTCTGGGCGCATTAAAAAGAGCGTTGCCAGCAGTTCGAGGGAGGTCATCCTCCCCCTCTACTCTGCCCTGGTAAAGCCTCATCTGGAGTACTGTGTCCATTTCTGGGCTCCCCTGTACAAAAAAGACAGGGATCTCTTGAAAAGAGTCCCATGGAGGGCCACAAGGATGGAGAAGGGAACATCTGGAACATCTCCTCTGTGAAGAAAGGCTAAGTGAACTGGGTCTGTTTAGCCTTGAGAAAAGAAGACTGAGAGGGGACCTGATCCAGGTCTATAAATATCTAAGGTGTGGGGGGCAAAGTGGCGACGCCAGACTCTTCAGCAGTGTGTGGAGACAGGACAAGGGGAAATGGACAGAAACTGCAGCATAGGAAGTTCCGCACCAATGTGCGCAAGAACTTCTTTACGGTGAGGGTGATGGAGCACTGGAACAGGCTGCCCAGGGAGGTTGTGGAGCGTCCTTCTCCGGAGATATTCAAGACCTTCCTAGACACCTACATGTGTGATCTGGTGTAGGGAACCTGCTTTGGCAAGGGGGGTTGGACTCGATGATCTCTGGAGGTCCCTTCCAACCCCTACAATTCTGTGATTCTGAGTGATTCTGTAAGCAGCATCTTTCCCTTTTTTCTGTGCCCACTACTATCACATTTGAGTGAATCCTTGATGGTCATAGCCTCGTATCTTGCTGTCATTGTTGCACTTTCCTACATTCAGTAACTTTATTTCTGTTTCATTGATATTTCCTGCCAACACAACTAGAAGTTAGCAAGCAAGTGATTGGAGGCAGAATGAAATGCTTGCAGTTCCTGCTGTTTTGTTGTGGTATGTATGCTCTACTACAAAACAAATATCTTGGTCTGGAGCAGATGTGTTGTTGTAAGCCTTTTGTGTCATTCACTTCCCAAAGAAGTGTGTTATGCTTCTGGTTTTCCATCTGTTTGCACCTTGCCTTTTTTTTCTTAAAGAGCTTAATAGAGGGGTAGGCCAGGGTGAGAGAACAGGGAGTAGTTATATCTGTAAAGAGAAAACAACAAAACAGAATGTGACTTTATGCAAAGTGACAATTTTTTAGCAGAAATTGCTTAGTAGTGGACTGGCAAGAATGACAAATTGCACAACCTTTAAGTTGTAGGTCATCTGGCATACTGGAATTAGAAGTCAATTCATTTGCTGTACAGTCATGGCTTCTGGCTGTAGGAATAGTGTATTAATGATATTTAAATCGATTTCATAAAATTGTGAGGTTTGGGAGGTCTTTACTCTTTCAGTGGTTATGTAAATTACGTTATCCGTTACTGTGCGTTGTATGTACTGAAAAAATGAATGATACTTAACAGTAGGTGGCACTGTTCTGGCACAATGTTTGAAGAAATTGCAAGAGGAGAAACTATTTGCATGTGACTATTTAGTGTTGTTGTGCTGCTTTGTGTTTATTAGCTTTTTATCTTACGTATGAATAGAATTGCAAACTTACAGATTCAAACTTGGAATTTGACAGCCAGCTGTGTTTCATTTTGCATACATCTTGAATGCTCAAAAATATAGAGTTAGTTACTGGAATAATATATAGAACTGCTGAAAAATAAAGGATATGTTCAGAAAAGTTGATAAAATTAAATGCCTGCAGGAACAGTCCTCCTTACACTCCTGTACAGTATGCCTATGGTTCTGCACACTAACATTCCGTGTTTCTGCTGCCTTTGTGCATTCCTGGGCAGCAGAGATGAAGAGTTTCAAGTGCTGAGATGAGAAAAATCAAATTGTTAGACAGAATGCTATTAAAGTAAAAGACTAAGAGGACATTGTTCTTGTTTCACTGTTTTCAAATAGGAATCTGGTGAATATCCAGATACAGGATAAAGAATTGAGCCAGAAAGTACTTCAGAGTTACACTCACTATTTGGCACAACAGTTATTTTCTTTCTGCTAATTTATCCGTCAGACTGAAAAGACTCTCATAAACCTTCTTAGTGAGCAGCTGTTTCCTCTTCCTCTGATTCGTTGCTTACCTGTTGATTCATGTTCCAGTATCCAATCCTCTCCTCCAGCTCCCATTACTTAAGTATGATTCTGTTTTTGATGCTTACTACTAGCTCTGTGCTTTTGTATATTTTTGTTTTCTCTAAGAATTAAATTTTAACTGAGATTTGGCTTAAAACATTACAGGGGCCTTCACTCATTGGTTTGGAGGATTAATTGTATTCAGGAAAAACTGTAATTTGATAGGCTCCTGATAACGTGATTCAGTCATACTGTGTCAGATATATCTTCATTGGTGACATAGGCGATGGCATCAGGTGCACCCTCAGCGAGTTTGTGGATGACACGAAGCTGAGCAGTGCAGTTGATACGTGGGAGGGAAGTCATCCAGAGGGATCTGGATAGGCTGGAGAAGTAGGCTTGTGAAAACCTAATGAGGTTCAATAAGGCCAAGTGTAGGGTGCTGCACATGGGTTGGGGCAATCCCAGGTATTTATACAGACTGGGGGAAGATTTCCTTGAGAGCAGCCCTGCAGAGAAGGACATGGGGGTCCTGGTGGATGAGAAGCTGGACATGAGCCAGCAGTGTGTGCTTGCAGCCAGAAGGCCAACTGTGTTCTGGGCTGCATTAGAACCTTTAAGGGGTGGCAAGCAGGGAGAGGAAAGTGATTGTTTCCCTGTACTCAGTTCTTGTGAGGCCCCATCTGGAGTACTGTGTCCAGGCCTGGGGCCCCCAGTACAGGAAGCACGTGGAGCTCTTGGGTGAACCCAGAGGAGGGTGGCTGAGATGGTCTGCGGGCTGGAGCACCACTCCTATGAGGAAAGGTTGAGAAAACTGGGTCTGTTTAGCTTGGAAAAGAGAAGGCTCTGGGGAGACCTCATTATGGCCTTCCCCAGTGTTTCCTCTTCCTCTGATTCCTTGCTTACCTGTTGATTTCTTCCAGTACTTGAAGGGAGCATATAAACAGGAGGGGGAATGTCTGTTTACAAAGATGGATAGTGGTAGGACAGGGGGGAATGGTTTTATACTAAGATGGGAGGTTTAGGTTAGATACTAGGAGGAAGTTTTTCACACAGAAGGTGGTGACAGAGTGAAACAGGTTGCCCAAGATGGTTGTAGATGCTCCATCCCTGGAGGCATTTAAGGCCAGGCTGGATGTGGCTCTGTGCAGCTTGATTGGCAACCCTACATGTAGCAGGGGTGTTGAAACTAGATGATCATTGTGGTCCTTTTCAACCTTTTAATAGTTTTAAAATACAAGGTATCTTAACTTCTTTCTGCAAGCAGTAGCTCAGGATAGGGACCAAGCATAGTCTTAGTATGTTTGCTGGAAACTTGAATTAATAAAACACTGAGATTTCATCTGTGAACCGCGTGGTAGGATTTGAGCTCAAGTCTTTATAGCCTTCAAGTGAAGGTGGCTGTGCAAATTTTGTAGCAGTAAATTAAGCCCATTTTCTGTTTCTGTGCACCTTGGTAAAGGAAATGTTTAGCTGCTATTTTTACAAGGACTGCTGTTGTATGATGCAGATTGATTCCACAAATAGTTGATCTAGAAGTATTGTGAAGAGAGAAAAATGGCATACTTACCCTGATGTGATGAGTTCTTGAGCATTTTTTCAGGTTACATAGGATCAACAAATTTATGACATCTTCAGTGACTAAATCTAGCGTTAGTATTTTTTAGATGTGAGTGCTAGTTGAAGGTGCTGGGCTAGACAAAATGGTGCATGGCATCACCTATCCTATTAGTATTATAATGAACCTGTAAATAAAGTAATTGATCTTCAGGTACTGGCAGTTCTTTACACTTCCTTTACAAAAGAGAAAAAAAAAATACTGCCAATAAAAAATGGGAAGTCCCATGTAGTCCCTGTAGTTCCCTACCCTAGGTAACTTTTTCCAACCTGTTTGCAGCAATGCATCCTGAAGCCCTGAAGTTCAGTGGGCAATCAAACTTATATAGTCTGCTTTGCTGGAAATTGCACAAAGCACGAGTTGCAATGTGAATTCAGCACTAAGGCTGGTGTTTTACAGCTGCAGTGTTCTGATATTTTAGTAACTGTAGTAGAAATTCAGTGATACTTGAGGGTAAGTGTACATTACTAGTATAGGGTATTATAAACCTGTGAAGTGGGCATCCAGATCTTTTGAATTCTGTTGGAAGACTGTGCTATAGAATCTTTTTTGAAAGTTTTCTCAAGGATTTTTTTAATTCTTGTGACTGTTTTCTTCAGGAAAAGTAAATCTGGGGAGGAAAAAAGGGAAGGACAGGTCTTTATACTTTCATAAATATTAGTAAGTTTAATTTTTTTTAATTAAATATTTCCATTTAGTTGGCATTTTGATAATCTGGTTTGTGTCATACAACAACATCTAGTTTCCACTTTCCACTTTCATTTTTCTCACAGAGCAAACAACAGCTTTCCATTTAACATACCCAAAAGACTACAGTTTGAGCTCAGGATTAGTCAAGATCAAATAAACAGCCTGTGAAACTAATGTCTGTAGGAGATGGGAGATGACATTCTTTACACTGAGCCATTAAAATGGGAACAGTTCTGCTGTTGCATCTGCTACTATAGTAATTGCAGCCCATTTCTCTGAAGTCAGCAATTTTATGCAAAGGTTGATTCAGCATGAACTGAGACTGTGGAAAAACAAGTGATTTTAAGAATGTTCCCTTTTTGCAGTTAGCTGTCTCTATGTCATAACACAAAGAGCATGTCTTTCAGGAGTTAACATCCATTCCTTTGGATGTACTTTCAAATTTCATAAGCCTTCTGCCATAGTTTGTACATTATATTATAGTGGAACATCAGGGAAGAAATTTCGTACATTAAAGCGTAGTACTGAGAAAGGGCAAAGAAGAAATTCTTTGGGAAAGGAAATTGCCTGCAATGTGAAAATACCTGATTTTTTTTTTTTCTGGTCAATGGCATTTAATTAGGTGTGTAGCTTTCTCAGTAAATATTCTCTGAACATGGTTCTTAGCTGTGGAAATAAAAGCAGAGAAATGGTCTCTGTAAACCCTGCTGAGCTGCACATCACAAGCTGGGGGGAAGGGCTGGCGCCTGTCAGAGCAGTAAACGAAATACAAATTGAATGAGCATGTGAATGAGGAGGAGAGAATTAAAATTTATAGAAGGATGAGCAAATTGAATGAAAGAATACTAAGAACAGGTTTTGCACTACTGAAACAAAGATGTTAATATACTAAGTGGTTCTTAGAGCAGTTTTGCACTATAAATTGTCCTATTTTCATTTTTTAATTCTAGTCTGCAATGCAGGCTGAAGGTGAAAGGAAGATGTTATACCTGGACTGAGGAGATTGAGCAAATGAATAGAGAAATAATAAAGGAAAATAACTTGCTTAATTTGCACTTAACTGTATTTCAATGCAGTCATAGTTAGGGCTTTGATTGACCAGAAGATAACTTCTTTAAATGGAAAGATTGTCAATCATCTGTTTTGCATCAATTTTTCTGTATAGTTTTGTCAGGGTCTTGGCTTTATCATCTGTTCAATGGAACTTGGAGAAATAGCTGCTGTGATGTTAGAAGTTTCTGTCTGTATTTGGATTCCTTATAGAGAATAAAGAAAAGGAATGTTTCCTACAAGGGAATTGTAAAAATCCTAAATATTGTGAGGAGGATCATACAAGAACTTTCTGGTTACAGTGCAAATCTGCAAACATTGTGCGATAAACTTACTACTTATCACAATTCCATCAAAAGATGGAATTAAATAGATCTGAAGTGTGCAAGGCAGGAGAAATTGAAACATGACGTCTTAATCTGGGATTGACACTATAGCAATACTTTCTAAAAAAGGGAATAAAGACTGTAGGAGTTGAGGTTAATTTTGGATTGTCTCATATATGCTTATAGAAATGATGCAGAAAGGCTTCAGGCAGGCAGAGCTGTATCAGGTGGGCTCCTTGCTGCTGTTTTGCTTTAGCTACTGCATAAAAAGACAGCTTAAGAGACTTGTGACTCTAAGGACAAAAGACCTGGAATAGAGTTGTAAGGGGTGCATTATCTGGCTTTCTCAGAGTGGAAGCTTACATTATGATGCACCAGATACATCAAATGATGGATCAGAAGTGACAGCACGCAGTTCAGCATCATTCCCAATCCTTTGAAATTGATTTGTAGTTTGCAGTTCTGCTTTAAAGTAAATTAACATTCTTTATTTTTCCCACCATTTTTAACTGTATTTCAGAGAATGCTGAAGTAAGTACCAAAGGTGGAGAAATAGAAAAATAAAATATTCCAAGTGAGAAGGGACCTATGAGAATCACTAAGTCCTACTCCTGGCTTTATGCAGAACCACTCAAAAATTAAAATGTATGTCTGAGAGCATTGTCTAAATACTCACTCCCTGAACTCTGGCACTTGGGGCTGTGCCCACTGCCCTCTGGTGCAGAACCTGTCCTTAACCCCCAGCTGCCCCTCTGACACAGTTCCGTGCCATTCCTCTGAGCTCTGTCACTATCACAGATAGCAGAGCTCAGCGCTGCCCCTCTTCTCCTTGTGAGGAGCTGCAGCTGCCAAGAGGCCTCCCATCAGCTCCTCTGCTCTGGGCTGAAGACACCTAGAGATCTCAGTTACTCCTCAAACATCTTGCTCTCCATACCTTTCACTATTCATCATAGCCATTGATTGGCTATGATTGGCCAACACATTTGATGCTGTCTCAATAGTTTTGCATCCTTACACTGTGGCACTCAAACCTGTACACAACTCTCAGTGTGAGGCTACATAGAGCAGAGTGGGATGACTTGCTGAGCTTGTTCAGAGCCTGATGACTCCAGAGTACAGCTGGCCCCTTTGGCTGCCTGGGAGCACTGCTGGTTCGTACTTAGTGCAGCACCAACAGAAACCCTCAAATGCCTCTCTGCAAGGCTGCAGTCCAGCCATTTGTCCCCCATCCTATACATCCATGCAGGATTACACCTCCTGGATACAGAATCTGGCTGGTACATGTATTCCATCTTCATTTTGGGACAGTAGACCCCAAATTTGAATGGAATAATGGTTTTAAAGAGGGGGGCAGAAAGTCCCTTGGTGGGGAAGGGAAAAAAAGTACACAGCTTGAATTTATTTATAATTTTTTAAAATAAAAATTTTCAAGCAGATGTAGTTGCATACTACCCCCTGCAGCTCTCTAGCAGGGTCAGAAGCAATGCTGGTGCACAGCACTGGGCCCACTCTCGATGTAGGTATCCCGTGGAAGCCATGAATCCTGGAAGGCATCAAGGGAAGCAGCAATGGAGCCTCCTAGCCAGGCAGCAACATGGCGGCTGGGTGCAGCAGCAGGGTACCCACTGCCCAGGCCCTGAGCCACACGGTGAGCAAAGCCACACAGCAGCGTGGTGCCCCCAGCCAGCAGCAGTGGGGGGTTGACAGGTTGGGCTCCACTGAGGTGCAGGGAGTGGGCTGCCATCTCTAGTAGTCCCGGGCCTGGCAGTCCCAGGACCTCAGGGGTGAAGAGGGCCTCAGCACAGCGGGAGTACTCATCCTGAAGGAGGGGCCACATAGGCTCAGAGTGGGCACCAGGTGGGTGGCAACAGCAGCGTGTCTCCTTCACGTGCTGGAGTGTCTCTGCTGGCAGTTGCACTCTGTGGGCTGCCAGCATCTGGCCCAGATAGACTGTGAGATCATTCCCAGCCAAGTCCAGGCGGAAGGAGGCATGGGGCAGCATATAGCCATCCTGTACTGCCACTGCATAAGATGTGCCAGCACCAGAGCCCAGCACCACACCAGTGGTACAGCCATAGGAGTAGGCAACAAGCACAGAGCGGGGCATCACAAGCATGGCTGGCACACCAAAGCCTTCAAAGAGGAGCTCGGCCACCTTCTCACGGTTGGTGATAGGGGATAGTGGGGCATCGGTGGCCAGCACAGCCAGCTCCTCAGGGCACACAGCCAGATCGTGGTAGAATATGTGATGCCACAGCTCTTCCAGCCTATCCCAGTCAGTGACCACACCGTGAGTGAGAATGGAGACATCTTCAACCTGGCTGGGCACCACTGATCGTGGCCTCTCATCCCCGGCCAGCCCGATCCTGGTGTGGCCCATCCCTGTGTCAATGACAACAGCACAAAGATCCTTGTACCTTGCTGCTAAACCAGACATCATCAATCATCTGGGGCTGGCTCACTGCAGAGTGGATTGAGTTGCCAGAGTGCCAGCCTGTGTCACAGTTGGAGGGAGGTGACATCACTTACGGCATCAGAGAATAAAGAAGGGCAAGAAGGAAGACACTGATAATTGCAAGCCTTTCAGTCTCACTTCAATGCCTGGTAAAATTATGAAGAAAATTATGATGGGAGTTACAGAAAACACCTGAAGGAAAATGGAACCCCAGGGTTCCATTCTCTTTGGTACTTTCTTAAATGAACTGGATGTAGGACTTGAAGGTGTTTTGAGCAAGTATGCTGATGATACTAATCTGGGAGGGGCTGTTGACTTCCTCAAGGGTGGAGAGGCCTTGCAGAGAGATCTAGACACACATGAAAGCTGGACAATTTCCAACTGCATGAAGTTTAACGACAAAAAGTGATGGATTTTGCACCTTGGGAGGGGCATCCCTGGCTGTACAGACTGGGAGATGAGATGTTTGCTGTGGAGCAGCCCTACTGAAAGAGATTTAGGAGTCTTCATCAATAGCAAACTGAATGTGAGTCAACAGTGTGCTTAGGCAGCAAGCAAGGCAAACTGCATCCTAGAGTGCATCAGGTCCAGCACTGTCAGCCAGACAAGGGAAGGGACTGTCCTGCTCTACACTGCACTGATGCAGCCTCATCTTGAGTACTGTGTACAGTTTTTGGCACCACAATACAAAAATGACATAAAACTATTAATGGAGTGCAGAAAGGAGGACTGAAGAGATGTTTAAGGGTCTAGAAGGGAAGACACATGAGGAGCAGCTGAGATCATCGGCTTTGGGAGTAGAAGACTGAAGGGATTCTTCATCATGGCCTGTGGCTTCCTTATGAGAGGAAGTGAAAAGGCAGGTGCTAATTTCCTCTTTCTGATGATCAGTGGTGGAGCCTAAGGGGATGGAATGGAGTTGCAACAGTCTAAGTTCACATTCTGTGCCATATAGCTGTGTATGCAAAATATAAATCATAGCCCAAGTCCAATAAAACTAGAAAGGCCAGAGCTTCTTTGTTGTCCTGTCTTTAACCATCAGTCTCACGATGAAGAAGTATACAGTATACAATGGAAATAGCGGCTTAAAGTCCCTGGGTGTGTAATCCTCACTAATCGGAGAGTACTTCCAGTGGTGGAGCATCTTAACCTTCTTACTGCATGACTTTATATGAGAATTCCAGCCATGGTACATGCTAGAGTATGTACTATACTCTACCTGGTCATTGTTTAAGCATATATCCTAAAGGATGGGAATTGAGGTGAAGGGTACAGACTCTTTTTGGTGGTGAGAAGCAACAGAATGAGAGGCAATGGGCACTAACTGGAACAGAGGAAGTTTCATACTAACACAAGGAATAACTTCTTTACTATTTGGCTGTCCAGAGATGTTGTGGAGTCTCCTCAGGAGATACTCAAGACCCATCTGAATGCCTGCTTGTCTGACCTGCCACAGGGAACCTGCTTTAGCAGAGGAGTTGGACTCAATGATTTCTTTTTTTTTTTTCTTTATTTCTCTCAGGTACAGCTGTGAACATTTTCAGACTGATTTCAAGTCCTCCTACAGTACTATTAGCCTTTATGGAGGTCTTAGCTAAATCGGTACACCTGTATTCAGAGTTAAATCCTCACTGTTATGTGAAAACAAATAACAGAAAATAAAGAACATAAAACTGAACCTCTCCTAGCAGTCCTCACAGTCGACACCTGTTTAAAATTACGATAGCACCTACTTTTGTGGAGCTATCTACCAAGACCTCTGCCTGCTTAGCCTCACTGAGAGCTACAGTGGACATGTGTGACAAAGATTTTGCTTGCCTACTGGTGAAGTGACAAATGTTGAACAAAAATAACTTTTCTTCAGATTACAGCATTAAGCAGTTTATCTCTGTTCACTGTAGCTAAGCTTGTATAAAATGTAATTTTTTCATGTTTAATCTCTCTTCATGCCTGAAACACCTTTGGAAAGAAAGGAATTCATGGTCTCATAAAAGCTGTAGTTGGAATAATTATAGTCAGAAGTCAAATCATAAATCACTGTTAGCAGGAAGGCATACTTGATGCAAATGAATTACATAGGCAGAGAGCTGAAATAAGCCAATTGAAAGGTATTAACAGAAAACTCCATAAATAGAAGTTGTTGGAAATAAACACTGACAAAATAAAACTTAAACAGATTATTAAAAAATGAAATACATCATTCTGATGAATTATATATGATTTTTTTCTCTTCCTTACTTACCTCCTTCTTCCTTACTTACCTTCTTTCCCCACCAACAAGCACCTTGGTAAGCCCTACATTGTGTAGTGGACATGCCTTAAGTTCCCAGCAGGCATCTTTACAGAAGGACAAAGGTGTTGCACTACTGAATGTTGTGTCCCTCCCTGTGTTTTTGGTGTCTATTTTAGTAGTGGAACTAGGTTTGTACCCTTGACCGTCCCTTCAGTGTCTCAGATGAGTTGTGTGTTCATAAAGGACATCATTAGTTGGTATGGAGCTGTGTAAGCAAGAAACAGGAAAAAACAAGCTTCAGGATTTGTCTGCTCCTTTTAGGTGGTTGTTTTCAGTTTTTTATTGGGCTTCTATAGAACTATCTGGCTTTCTGTCATGGTTTTATGATGATTGGTTATCAGTATTCCACATCATAACATCATGTAGTGCACTCACTGGGAGTTGGAGAGTTAATGCTCCAGATCTGGATACCTGTCCTGGAAGAGAAGTACTGCATGCCCCAGAGGACTGCTTGCTGTTCAGTTATCATTTCTGCTCAGGAGAAAACTATGATACGTCTCTGTAGGTCACCTGATGGCTTGTCTCTGTTGCAGGTGTCATCTGGCTTGTCTCTGTTGCAGGTGCCATCTCGTCACAGCATTAGTGAGGCCTTTAGTTTTCAGACACTGTCTCTCATAATATTTGATTTATTAGCTTCAATTCTGATTATATTGTATTATATTGTATTATAGTGTGTTATCTTGAATTTTGATATCTTATTTAATAAATTAGTTTGTTTCTCCTCAGATCGTTGCCGCTGCTCTGTCATTAGGCCCATCTCTCTATTTTTTCCCTTTTCTTCTCTTTCCTGAATGTGGATCTATGGGTCCCTCCACCCTGCTAGTCATGGAACCAGGCCAAACCAGCCTGTAAACAGTTTACAACCCACAGTTGGCTGTGGATGTTGTGGATGTCACAGTTGGGTGACATCATTGCAGCATTTCAGTACCTAAATGGAGCCTACAGAGGGGAGTGGAATCAATTATTTGAAAGGGTTGATAACTGCAGGACAAGGGGAAATGGTTTTAAGTTGAGGGAGGGAAGATTTAGGTTGGACATCATGGGAAAATTCTTTACAGAGAGAGTGGTGAGGTGCTGGAACAGCTGCCCAGAGAGGTTGTGGATGCCCCATCCCTGGAAGTGTTCAAGGCCAGACTGGATGGGGCCCTGAGCAGCCTGGTCTAGCATTAAATGGGGAGGTTGGTGGCCTGCATGTGGCAGAAGGGTTGGAGATTCATGATCCTTGAGGTCCCTTCCAATCCTGGCCAATCTGTGACATTCTTGGTGGAGAATGCTTCGACACTTCCTAACCCCTTTTTATAAAACTCCTAATGCAGATCAACATTCCTTTTTTATTGTAAAAATTAGCCACATTTAAAAGGACCTATTTATTTAACCATATGTTATCAACTGCTGTTACAGCATCATGGTATAAAACAGCACTGAAACTCATTCTTTACATGTGTAGAAATCTTTGTGTAGAAAGTTTTGTGTAAAAAGACTGGTAGTGCTTTAGCAGAAAAATAGGAGCAGAAGGATCAGTAGAGGATGGCTCTTGTGAAGGAGGTTCAGGAAGGAAAGTGAAAGAAAAGTAACAAGTGAGTCAAGTGAGACTCAGGGACAAGAATCTCTTCTTAGCATCAGTGCCCTCTTTTAATCATCAACACTCCTCGAAACCTTCATGTGTTTCATGTCTCGAAACAATCTTCAAATAGATAGCCAAATGTATATACCCTAAATATAAGCATTCATTTTCAAGATGTATCAAAAATGAGCCTCCTCTCACACCATTAGACTGAGCAACACAGGCACCAAGCTGTGCTGACCCCCTTTCAGAGCAGGGTTGCATCCATCCCTCCTGCCACACTGAGGTCACAGAACCCTGGTGAGTAATAGATGGCACTTGCAAGAACAGTATGTCCTCCCTAGCTGCAAAGACACTTTGCAAAATGTCCATCAGTGAGCTTGGGAAGCATTGCCATTTCTCATTTTGTAGCTGGAGGAACAGATGCAGAAATGTTAAGTACTTTAGGTCTGAGAAGAAGTTGGTGGCAGGGCTCAGAAGCTAGTTCAATGAAGCCTAGGTGTTAGGACTTTGAGCTAAGCAACACTTTCCAGGTATGGGTTTTGTCTGTTCAGGAGTGTCTTCTACGCATTCATGTTTTAAATCATATAATTTCCTGAAAATAAAAATAGCTTTGTTAAACTTAGACATTCAACAAACTACAGTAGATTGCTCAAGGCAGGAGAAGTATTTCTTTGCATAATGAAAGTTCCTGAATACTGAACAGTTTAAGAGCTAAAACTTACATGTTGTCCTGAGATTCCTCTTGTGTTTACCAGTTTTGCTTTGTATAAAATGGATGCTGTTGCTTACCCCATTTACTTTTTTTCTGTAAATGTAACCACAAATTTCAGTAAAAACTGAAGTCCTACATTGGAGTTCTTCCATCAGACTGAGATGTTGCACAACTTGGAGAAGTATCAGTATCATATAACTTTGTGAACAGCCTCACTGAAGGTAATCAAGATGCTTCCATACAGTAGCATATAAAGAAACAGTCTGCTTCACTAGTGAGTACACTGCCATTTCTAGGGAATTCCACAGGCCACAGACTGGGTGAAGCTGCAGTCCTGAACTATCAAGTTCTATGGGCAGGAGCTAGCCCAGGGACCACCTGCATGCCCTTTGCAAACAGCAGGATGTGGAGGTGGAGGTGGAGGTGGAGGTGGAGGTGGAGGTGGAGGTGGAGGTGGAGGTGGGCAGCACATGGGAAAGCACCTGGCAGAGGCTGGCAGCTGGGAGTAACTCTG
This sequence comes from Perdix hodgsoniae, assembly GCA_035772895.1. NCBI lineage: Eukaryota > Metazoa > Chordata > Aves > Galliformes > Phasianidae > Perdix > Perdix hodgsoniae. The sequence goes on along the minus strand of JAPSGF010000125.1, from coordinate 142,248 downwards.
CACTTCCAAATGTGTCAAATTAAGGAAATGAGACAACTGCCATGTGAAGGGGTTTGATATGGGTGTGTCTAAGATATTATCACAATAAAATATCACATGAAGGCCCTACTTAATGTTATATTTTCAGGGGGGGGGAAGAAGAAAGATAAATCCTACAGAACTCCCTGAGGTGCAGGCATTAGCAACTTCGCATACCATCTTCCTGAGGGTATTTTAGGCCAGAATAACTGACAAAGGAGTGCAAGTTGTCCACCACGCACTATATGCCTCTCAACTAATGAGTGCGTCTGGCTTTTAATCCCTTCATGATACAAAGACACTCTTCACATCATCAAAGAATGTTTGTTCTGCTTAGTCTAGACAGAAGCATATGACAAGAAGATTCTCACTTGCTGGAATAGCGCACTGAAGAAGGATCCCCTTCCTTTGTGCTGTCACTTAGCTATGTCAGTAGCTTTCCTCTGCTCACTGCTGCAGTGTTGCAGTAGGTCTGTAACTGTTGGTGGTTGCTGACCTGACAGCAAAATAAGAGACAACTGGAAAAGATGTGGAGGAAGGAACAGCAGCACAGTTTCCTGCTGCACTTTGCTACTCGCCTGAGGAGAAATTCTGAAGCTACACACACATTTCCTTCAGTATTATTTTCTCCTGGGAAGTAGAAGTGTGAAATAAGAGAAAGTCAGCTTATAGTATCAACAGCCTTGCAGTACAAGCATCTTGGGGCCGTATCAAGATGGTTGTCTGTAAAGAGGCTTCAGGTGTCTCTTTCCTGATAGCACCATTGACAGTGACTAAAGAATACAAATTACAGCAGAACTACTAGTGCAAAAGGGAATAAAGAAGAATAATGCTATTATGCACCAGGGACTGAGTGAGGCCATAACAGGAGTTTGTGATTCTCCGAGCCTCGTGAAACTGATCTCTGTTATGCATGCATGTATACACAAAGATTTCATGTAAATCTTTGTCAGCTCAGTAGATAATACAATAATCAACCAGAACTTGGGTGATCAGGGTCCAGCAATCTAATTTTTGAAGAGTATAGAAGGCTGCTCAAATTATATCTGCTGTTGTACATCAATGAATTCAGATGTCTTAATAACTGTTAGGGCACTTCTATATTTTGAGGTCTTTGTGTCACAGTGAGTTTATCCAACATTTAAAGAAGAATATACAAATGCTTTTTTTCTTATTAGCAGCTGAGAATTGAGCGTTTATCTTTTCAAAAAGAGTCTGAGAAATTAAACAAACATCCTACATGCAGGGCGGGATAATAAGCATTCTCAGTATAGGCTGGGAAGAAAGCAGTCCTGAATTCTGAGCCAAAGCTAGAAGTCACTTGCAAAATTTGATTATAAAGCTAGATGTATAAATCTGTATTAGGGAAAGAGACTTAAGAGAGACAGAAAGCCTAACACCCTCCAGCCAAGTTTTGTACATGAGTTGCTGAAGTCTGGTGCAGGATGTGTTAACTCTGTATCAGAGATCTGAAATAGTTTAGAAGAACAGTTTCTGCTTGAACAAGCAGCATAGTACAGCTGCAGCAGAGCAGTAGAACAAAATGCTCAGTGTTGAGGACTAATGACTGCAGTACATTGGAGGTTTTGAAAGAGTAATGTAAACATGAACTAAGTGATACAGAGGCAGAATGAGTAAAAGCAAAAAAAAAAAAAAAAAAAAAGAAGAAGAAGAAAAAAATCTATCTGCACTCATGCTGCAATTTTTGTTTGTTTTTTATTGTAGTTCTGCACAGACTGAGCAGTAGCAAAGTCATTTTCCAGTGTCAGATTGGGTTGAAACAGAACATTTTGATAAACTACAACAACAAAGCAGCAGAAATTCCCTTTCACTGGGAGGCTGGGATTTGTCAGAGTGGTACCACAGCTACCTAACCAGTCATGGAACCACACACACCTCACTTAGATTATTTTTAAGTTCAGCTTGCTCCTTCTTGCTCTTCAGTTTGCGAGCTCTTCAAGCAGGTTCTCTTTCTACGTATGTAAGAACTTTATTGTTTTGGTTGAATGTGCCATAATGGGGGTTTTGGATGCTGACCAAGGAAAACATTAAACAGAAAAATCAACAGTAGCCATGTTTCATATCATAAGATTTCATTACAGTTTCTGCTTGCTCCTGGTTTTTCATTGCTGTTGACCACCCTGGAAGAAGAATGAATATAAACTCATTTTTTGTTTCAGTTTTTTTGTGCTTCAGAAAATCGTGTAGGTAGTGGTCATACATGAGTGAATTCCAAATGTCCAAAGAGGCCAAAGAAACTGGTGTCTTGTTCAGAACATAGACATGAGTAGATTCAAAATTTGAAAAGAAATTTGACAGTTGTGAAATTTTGCAACATTAGTAGAGGCAAAGATGCTGTGTCTCCACTGTGATCTGAATGCACTTTATGGCATACTGTAGAATCTTATAATTGCAGAATCATAGAACCAAACATAAATATAGATTGGAGGGGATCTTGAACATCGCCTAGTTCCAACCCCTTGCTGTGGGCTGGGCTGCTACCCACCAGATCTGGCTGCCCAGGTCCCCATCCAACTTGGCCTTGAACACCTCCAGAGATGGGACATCCACAGCTTCTTTGAGCAGCCTGTGCCAGTTGCCTCACCACCATCTGAGGAAAGATTTTCTCCTGAAGTCCACCCTAACATCTATTTTAATTGTCCCCCAGCAGAAGACCTGCTGTACGACACTGTTCATGCCCAGCAAACTGCTAATCCTGTTTAATGCTGTCTCACAGGCAAGGCACAGCACAAACAACAGGCACTGTGCACTCTCTAGGCTCATCCAAACATGGAACTGCCTGTGTGTATTCTTAGACTGAGATACTGTAAAAGTAAAAACGAATTCATTAATAATGCAAGGTGAACAGTTTGGGAAGGGAGGAATGTTATAACTTCATAGAGAGGTGGTTTTTTATGTGTGTGTGTGTTCAAGTCTTATCTGAAGGAGGCAGTATGAGGAAATTTCTAAGGAAACCCAGAAACTGTTTAATTGTTCTGTTGCCACACTATATTGTCAGTGCATAATAAAAGAAACATGACCCCTCTATTTTGATATCCTCAAAAAGTCCCTCATTCTCTTCTTGCTGAAGGAAGACATCTGTTCCCCTTTTATATTTGCACTAAAACTAATGCAATTCTTGGGATTTAATTCAGCTTCCATAGAAGTTAGTGGGAAATTCTTAATTAATTTCACTGGTATACAGTGATTATTTATTTACTTATTTCTTGTCAGATGAGGTCATTACAAATACATCCTTCATTCTTAAGGAAGTGGCATGGGAGAAAGAAAAAGGATTTCACTTCCATGAAATCCCTCAGTATATTTCAAATCTAAAATGAGGTAAGGAAAAAAAAATGGAAAAATGGCCCAAAAGAGCACATTTTTTTAAATTAAACTCCTGCAAGTATATCCCACATACAAGGTCCAGATTGTCACCATAAATATCTCACAAATGAAGTATCTTACAATGCCAATCCATAAACTTCCAGTAGCAACTACCCAAGATTTTTGTCAAAGTGTCCCAACCATTCCTGAACTTGGTGGGAATCTTCCGGTGCAACACTGCTACGTGGAACACTGGTTGCCAGCAGCATGTCTTTGCTCTTACTCCTATTTGTCCTAAACATTAGTGAAGCTGTCCTAGCACTGGCAAAGCATAGGTAAGAAATACCTTCAAAGAAAAGCTTAATGCCTTAAGCTTTTGGATTTAAGTGTTTTTTTAATTGTGTTCCCACAATGTATGAATAAATTGTGTTAGAAGTTTTCCAGGAAGATTTTGGCTTAAGCTCCCGCTGCTTCAGATGCCTTAAGGACAAGCCTCAGAATAGAACTGGCTATGTATAACTTGATGCTGACAAAATACTAAGCATTCAGGGAGTAGCATGTCGTTTTTAGTCCTCTGCACACTGAGGCAATCTGTTTGCTTTAAATGTTCTGCAGATCCTCTTCTTTCCAATAAAGCAACCAAAATAAAGCCAGTAGCAGCAGGCAGTGTGATATGCTGACGTTGCTCCCTGCTTTGAATTCCTAGCTCAGTGGGTAGAACAAGGCTGTGCAACAACAGCTGAGCCACCTCAGGTTGATATGGCTGCTTGTGGTCCCAACAAGAAGTGGTGTTTCATCTGTTTCCAAGCACACATTTGGACCAATAGGACTAAAAATACAGAAACTGAAAAGGAAGCAATCACATGGTGGACATAAAAAACTAAAGTACATACTGAGTTTCCAAAATTACACATCCTTATATTCTCGAGGGCACAGCTCCATTGATCTCTATTTATGTATCATTTACTGCTCAGCTGTGGATTGTTTGAGGAAAAGAGAGTTTCTATGAGATAATTCAGCACACAAATCCTTGGAATGTTTTTCTAGATGTATAAATACGCAGTACATTTTATTTGGTAGCTCCCTGCTGTTGTTCTACACATTTTCACTGTAATCTTTTTTTTTTTTTTTTTTCTTCTTCTGATTTATGCACACTGTAATCAGTCTCTGTTAGGGATCTTTAAAGTGGAAAGCAATTCATCAACACTTTTCTTGACTTTCTGAAATGCTGAAGAAGTAAGTTATATGAACTAGCAGGGGATAGCCTGACAAACTCTTGATCATGTTCAGGTAGTGTATGTGCTTTGCTCATGAGCAGGATCTATGTGAGCGTATTTTGTTTATAGAAATAACTCCTCTGGAACAAATAGTTGAACTCTACTCAGATGAATAAAAATCCTACTGCTTTTTGAGAGATTGCTAGAGTTGCTGTAAATTTCAATGAAAGTTTCATATCTGAAGAAGCTCCAAGATCTCCCAGTTTAGAACTTGAATTACATTTAATATGCATTTAAAGTCTCAATTGTTCTTAAGTTTGCCCACCAGCGTTATCACATGGCGCCTAATTTTTTCTTTGCAATTGCTCAGAGGACACCAAACTCCATTCTAGGACGTGATTATGCCCATTAGCAGCAACTAAATACATCTATTTATGGTGAAAATCAGTGTGCATTCTTAATTTTTTCAGAGGAGCTTACTTTTATAGATTAGTCCAGGAGCTTTCCTGCTTTCCCCTCGAATATTTTCTATAAAGATTTCCATGACATTATAGACGTGAGACTTGCCTGCAAGTTGTGAATACTGAAAATCCCAGGATTTCTCTGAGGGATTACAAGGGAAGACAATTCTCTGCACTACAGCCATTTCCCATTGTGCTACTGTGCCTGCCTCAAAAAAGGGTGTTTCAGAATGTATGAAATACAATACAGAACACCAAGCCTTACTTACAATACATTTCAGTGCCAAAGTGTTAGCTGCTCTAGTAAAGAAGCAGACTATCTGTGGCCTGACCTCACTAGAAGGAGACCATTATGGTGGAAATGAAACATAGGCCTTCTCAGCCTTCCTACAGCAGCTCCAGCTTCCTGGACTGCTCCTGCTGCCAGGCAGGTGCTAAAGGCACAGGTGCAGTATACACTCGTGGGGGCCCACCCATACCTATGAGTCTGCTCAGAAGGACATACTTAGATAACCTTTCAGGTTACAGCTTACTAATTAAGCCATAAGAGTGAATCCTTTTTTTTTTTTTCTCTCCTTGGTTTTTGTTTGTTTGTTTGTTTTTCTTTTTTCTTTCCCCAGCATAAGTCTCAATGATTTAGGGCTCCTTATTCCAGAATATTTACTTTTCTCTTTGAATATAACAGGATCGTAGTTCAGGTCAAATATTCCAGTGCTCTGATAAGTTAGAAAGCAATGCTAGTACAAATGACATCCAAGGGAAATTTCCCATGTTTCCCCTGGTTTTGTAAGGAAAGAAAATAAATTAAGGTCAAATATAGACTCAGGAAGGGAAAGAGAATGGTTGATTAAATACTCCTTTGTCAATTTTGTGCCACAGGGGAGAAAAGGCAGTCACTCAAGACCCAGAGGAAATATACTTTCAGAGAATATTTGAACAATCATCTTGCAGAACTTTTTGCTGCCATATATTGTTTATGAAAAAACTGTATTCTGACTGCCTGCAGTAGCTGTGATTTCTGTTATGTGAACTGGGTGATTGGATAGCCCCATTTTCATAGCTAATTCTGTCAAACATATAAATGTGAAAATCTAAGATTCCCTTAAGGCAGTTTCCATTATTCTATTAGCTTTCTTTTCAGACTGAGTTTCTTTCTCTCTCTTTTTTAATTTCCTATTCAAATAAATAAGGTTTTCTTACCTTGCTTCAAGCTGTGAATGCTGTGTAAATCTGAGTGTTTGTCATAAGACAAAGTCTCAGATTTGTGAGTTCTTATAAGTTTTTGTTGTCCTTTATTAAGCTTCAGAGAAACCACATGGCAGAGAGTTGGTGAACGTCTCACCTGCCAGAAAAACTTTGTTCATTTGACTTTTTACCAGACCTTATAGAGAAAAAAACCTAAGAAACTAGAATTTATTTGCTCTAGCAAACCTGGAACTTCATACTAATATTTTATTGTTAGTATATCTTAGTCACATTTCAACTTACAAGTATGCTTTTGTCATTTTGTAGTCCTGTCACTACAAAAGACCGAGATTTCACTTCCCATTGCACACCTGAGGCCAGAATTCAGAATGGATATTGTCATCCATTTTCATGTCAGGAAGACATTTTCCTGCCAAACATTATGGGCAACATCCATGTAATCTAAAATCTTGATATAATTACACATACAGCATTGATAATTGTGTGTAGCTATAACTTTCAGTTATTTACTATGTCCATGAACATTTTGTTTTCATTCCCTCAGCACCTGTGAAGAACTTTTCACTTCTACAGAGATGTTCACTCACTGTTCACTTGCGCTCTGTCCTCAGTGTCATGTGCTGCGTCAGTGATCTTGCTCTGTTCAGGAAAAAGAGACATGTTGAGGCCTGCCCCACACAAAAAGTCATGCCCTGCCATGGCAAACTGTGTCAATGCAGCTGGACAGGCGAGCCACAACTGTGCTTCACCCAAGCAGGAATCAGTGAGGCTGATGGCACAATAATAAAAAGCTGCATAACCTTACACACATTTTTCTTCTGTGGGGATGGTATTTGAGTTAAGCTTTTTGATAGATCACCACATATATCCTGCCTCTGTCTTCACCTGTGAGCTTCCTAAAATTCTCCCAGCTCTATAAGCAGTCCTAAGGATTCTTATTTTAAGGGAAGCTCAGCATGTTTTTCCCCTACATCATCTAGTTCTGTTGTGAAACCCCAACTCTTTTCACCAGTTCTATGGACACAAAATAAATGCCTGTACTTAATGATAGTACCGTTAGAGATTCCAGTAGCAAGCAGAAAGATCATAGCGCTTCAGGACACAACATTACTGCGCACATGCTGAGGGCAGTTGCTTTTCTTTTTTCGTCAACATGAATGTCCTGCTCAAAACAAATGTCAGTCTCCAGTTGCTTGAGACTGAAAGTTATGGCAAATTAATGTAGCAGGTTGGAAAGAGATCAAAACTACCAGCAATATGTGAGTTGACTTGCTGCCCATTGTGTAAAGGAGGAAAGGAGGTATGTCTTAATGGAATGGTTAACTGCTCAGCCAGACACCGCTGCAAGCAGGCTTTTAGTACCACCCATCCACCTGCCAAGTAGTATTCTGTTTTTAAATGTCTAGCTGCAGTAAATAACAAAACCAGCAGCAATGGAAAAGGTATATTGCAATTTATTAGTGTAACTGAGCATGAACCTTCCTGATATTAAGTGGGGGAAAACAAATAAATAAATAAAGACCCAGACACTCAAAATACTGTGTTATAAAGCTATAAACACACAAACGTGGTAAAAACCTGGTCTTACTGAAGACAGGGGCATATTTCCCACTGAAACCATTTGATCTCTAGGGTCAGTAGCAGTTTGGAGTACTTCCCAGAAATTATGAGACAAAAGAATCAACGGAACCACAGAATCACAGAATTTTAGGTCTGAAAGGGCCCTCCAGAGCTCAAGTCTAAACCCCTGCCAAAGCAGGCTCCCTACAGCAGGCTCCAGGTGGGTCTTGAATATCTCCACAGAAGGAGAATCTACAACCTTCCTGGACAGCCTGTTCCAGTGCTCCATCACTTTCACTGTAAAAAAGTTCCTTCATATATTAGTGTGGAACTTCCTATGCTCGAGTTTATGGCTGTTTCCTCTTATCCTGTCCACACAGACCACTGAAAAGAGGTTGGCCATGTCCCTTTGTCTCTCACACCTAAAATATTTATAAACATTAATAAGATCACCTCTCTGTCTTCTCTAAGCTGAACAGACCCAGGTTACCCTTTCCTCATAGGGAAGATGCTCCAAGCTCTTTATCACCTTTGTGGCCCTCTGCTGAACTCTCCCCAGGAGATCCTTTCTATTTTTTTTTTGAACCAGGGAGCAAAGAACTGGTTACAGTAGTTTGTGTGAGGCCTGACCAGGGCAGAGTAGATGGAAAGGATCACTTCCCTTGACCTGGAACCCAGGATCTCATTGGCCTTCTTGGCCACCAAGGCACACTGCTGGCCATGGCCAACCAGGACCCCCAGGTCCTTTCCACCAAGCTTCTCTCCAGCAGGCCATGTCCCAACCTGTACTGATACTTGTGGTTATTCCTTCACAGGCACAAGTCTCTACACTTGCTTTTCTTAAACCTCATCTGTTTTTTTACTACCCAGCTCTCCAGTCTGTCCAGGTCTTGCTGAATAGCAGCACAACCTCTGGCATATCAGCCACTTCTCCCAGCTTTGTATCAGAGTAATTGCTGACGATGGATGCTACTCTCTCATCAAGGTCGTCAGTGAAGATATTGAACAAGACTGGACCCAGTACTGATACCTGAGGAACACCACTAGTCACAAGTCTCCAACCAGACTCTGCACTGCTGATTGCCACCCTCTGAGCTCAGCCAGTCAGCCAGTTCTCAACCCACCTTGCTATCCACTCAGCTTCATTATGAGGATGTCATGGGGGACATTACCAAAAGCCTTGCTGAAGTCAAGGTAGACCACATCCATTGCTCTTCCCCTATCTCCCCCAGCTGGTGATGACATCATAGAAGAGGACAAGTTTGGTCACGCACAATTTTCCCTTGGTGAGTCCATGCTGACTATTCCTGATGACCTTCTTCTCTTCTGATTGCTTGGAGATGGCATCCAGAACAAGCTGTTCCATCGCTTTTCCAGGGAAAGAGGTGAGAATGACTGGCCTGTAGTTCCCTGGATTCTCCTTCTGGCCCTTTCTGAAGACTGGAGTGACACTGGCTATCCTCCAGTCTTCAGGCACCTCTCCTGTGCTCCAAGACCTGTCAAAGATGATAGAGAGTGGTTCAGCAATCAGCTCTGCCAGCTTCCTCAGTGCATATGGGTGTATCACATCAGGGCCCATGGATTTGTGCACACTGATGCCCCACATTTCACAGAGAGAGCAGAAGTTCTTTAAGAGGTACAAAACGCACCTGATACCAGATGTGGCATAGAAATATATATTTTAAGGTTAGAAATCGAATTATTGTGAAAATACTAGCAATTTCTTTTCATGCTCCTTTGGCCAGGAAAAAAAAAAAAAAAAGGAACGAAAAGAGAGAGAGAAAGAGAGAGAGAGAGGAAGGAAGGAAGAAAGGAAGGAAGGAAGCAAGAAGGAAGGGAGGGAAGAAGGAAGGGAGGGAGGAAGGAAGGGAGGAAGGAAAAGGAAGGGAAAGAAAGAAGTGGTTATTTATATTGTTACCAGGAAAAGAGTTGCCATCTTGACATTATTCCTCAGTTAAATTGAACATTTCTCTGCTGTGGGGACAGTTATATTAACAGTAGTGAGATAAGTTAACCTGATTTGCAGTTCAGAACCTCTTGTATGGTATCCCAAAAAACTGTGACTATAAATCTAATGGGGGTGGCAGCTAAAATCAAAAGAACAACAAGAAAATAACCTAAAGATGAAAAGGAAGAAATGAATTAATTTAAAGAACAAAAACAAGGGAGCAGTGTCAGTTTTTGAACACAATCTGGATGCTGGGAAGGATTTAAGGGATTTGAGACATAGTAAGTCACTTACCTGAAGTTCCCATTGATTTGAATTTTTTCCAGAATGAGTAAGAGAAGCTTTCTAGGAAAACAGTTGAGTCTAGTCAGCACTATCAGTGGGGTAAATCTGTAAAAGTCTCTATGCCATCAGTAAGACACTTGTGAATATTAATAGTAATGGTGAGAAAAAGTAGATGTTCAAGAGGATTCCAGGGGGTTTGCTCTCATCTCCTGACCTTTCTGCCAAGTTTCACAGCAGCATCTCTCAGCAAAGCATGCTTTCCACAGTGCCTAAAGGAATGATCTTTGGTCCCTAATAAAACCAATAAAACTCATATTTTCCTAAAAAGGAAAACAAAGTTAAACTCGAGAGCTTCTGAAATAATAATAAAATTAAATTGCAGCATTATTTATTGTTTATATCACAACAGCAAGTAGAGAAGCCAATCTAATTGGAAACTGCTTAAAGCCATGGAATATGCAAAGACAGCATGAACATAATATGCACCTTAAACAGACCAGGAGCAGAAGGTGAGAGAGGAAACAAAGAAGGAAGTTAAATAATTACAGCTTTCTGGGACCATATAAATGCCTACAAAAAAAATAATCAGGGAAGTTATAGAAAGTATGTTAGAAACCTAATTATCAGCCCTGGTTCTTGCACAGACAATAACTGTAAAAAAATTTTTTTGTGGTACTGCATTTCTGTCAGGAAAAAAAATAAAAATAAAAAAAAGCAGTGAATGAAGACATAGCACAGAGAGACTGCAGACTTAGAAAGTAGCAACAAAATCACTGCAGCCATTTCCTGAAGCTCCTTTCTGACAGAGGAAGTACTGAAATGGAATAGATCTGCAAAAATTCCCCTTAAATTTACAATTGGTGAGCTGCCTTTGTTTAAAGATCTTATTTTTATGTCACAGAAAAGCTTACTCTGCCAGATTCAGGTCTTTACATGTTAAGTGAGAAGTGATTGAGCTGATAAAGCACATGCTCCTTTCCACTCTCATCTTCCTGGTGAGTGGTGAATGTGCCTCACGATCCCTGCTGACAGAGTACCTCAGTTTGTGCATCAGGTGTATCCTCTGTGAGTCTAAGTGAGAAAGAAAGCTACAAAGCATGTGGCATGAGCCTCCATGTTGACAGGACATATGGAGGGGCTGGTATGCCAAATCTGTGCAAATTTGGAGGATTTGCAGGGAATTCCAGGGGGGTAAAAAAAAATATCTGGAGGGATAAAGGTCTTCCCTTACTCTGGCTTGTTCGCAGTGAAGGACTGGGGATATCCACCATGGGAAGGTGGAGATCCCCATGGAAAGATGGAGAACATAGTAGCTTTCCTTTTCAGTAGCAGACCAAAGGCTAAACTTGCTCCTCGCCCCTGCACCACCTGTCAGAGCTGTTCTTAAGTCTGGCTCTTAATGTTTGGACTTATCTTCAGCACTGGCTGTGAACAGACCCTTGCAGACTCTGACTGAATGAACAGAGCTTAACATGTTGCCTCTCACAAGTTCAGCTGCGTTAGGGGCCCCTAACTCCTTGCTTGCAGAAACAGCAATAGAAAACACTTCTGCACAGACTGCCACAGGAATGCGCAGGGTTGGCACAGGTCAGCAGCATGGGCCTGGCCAGTTGCAGCAGCTCCATATAGTGCTGACCCCAGTGCTTGTAGCTGCCATCCAAACCTTCCCAGAACACCCATGACAATGCCAGAAATAGAGGAACACCAAGGTGTTTGTGAGTATTACACCCACACACTGTAACTTGGTCACAGCTAACATGTTCAATTTATTGTTTATTTAAAACAGAGAACAATGCATTGCTAGATTTGGAATTATTAAACTTTGTTTTTTTCCTTTTAAAAAGAAATCATTCTTTTGCAAACATGATCAAAGCAAACAATGATAGATTTCTCTTTGTTTGGAATGCTAACTGCCAACCATTCTGACACACAAGGTGAGAAGAATGTCATTTATCATCAAAGGTTCATTCAGATATTGAGTTATTTCTGCTCTGATAAATTTCATTCTTTGGCATGAGGCCCTAAGGAAGCAGGAGGGGGAAAACTAGATTCTGAAAGATAAAATTTCCTTCTAACATTAGATATGGAAGAGAGAATTTTAAAAACTCATCAGTAATGGGAAAGAAATGCAGAGAACAGTCACTCTTTACTCAGAAGGACACAAGACAAGTATTTAGAAAGTGCAGATTGTATGTGTGGCTGTATATATGCAACCTGGCCTATGACTGTCCCCTGACAACTTCTTGGCACAGTGTAGATGGACTTCACATGGTGCTGCTGGACATAGCTTGGAGACATTGGGTGCTCACTGCTTTGTGCTACCAGGACCAGCAGGACACTCTCGGCACATGGCAGGGAAGATGCTGAACACTATGAGCATTATCAGAAGCTGCCTAAAACAGAGAATGATGAATGTGTACATCATTGGTGTTCCCAGTGTGGGTAGTTCTCCACAGGAGGAATTTCTGTATAAGCAGGTTTTCTCCAATATCCTGCAATGTCCCTCTAATTTATGCACTTCAGCACAAAGTCTGGCCAATAAGACCTGGACATTCTCACTTAAATCAAATGCATAGTGTGGAAGCAACACACTGCACAGCATCCTTCATTCCAGTTTTTGAATATACACTACCAAGACAGGATAAGATTCTGCAGAAGGTTTTTTGTACAAATATGCCTAGTTAGAACATTTCTATTTAGATATTCAGCTTTCTGCATAACTTGCTTCTCAAAAGATCTTATGTCAGCATGTCCTCTTAACTATTTCTTCAATACTAGCTATAACTTTTCAGGAGTCAAGAACTAAGAAACTGAGCTCTGGTTTGTTTGCGTGACCTACCTAGTAGCCTTCTATGATGGTATTAACTGCATGTATAGACAAGAAGTGAGCCATTGATGTAGTCTGTCTGGACTCCAGTAAGGACTTTGACATGGTCCCCCATAACATCCTTTTCTATAAATTGGAAAGATATGGATTTTTTGGGTGAACTCCTTGATGAACAGGGAACTGTTTGCAAGACTGTATCCACAGAATTGTCTTAATGGCTCAGTATCTGGATGGAGATCAGTGACAAGTTATGTGCTTCAGGGGTCAGTACAGGGAGAGAAGTTGTTTAATATCTTATATCTTAATATCAGTGACATTGACAGCGGGGTCAAGAGCACCCACAGCAAGTCTTCTGTGGATGACATCAAGGTGTGTGGTGCAGCTGACATGCCTGAGGGACGGCATGTAATCAAGAGAGACCAAGCCAGGCTTGAGCAGCAGGCCAAGGAGAGCCTCATGAGGTTCAACAAAGCCAGGCGAAAGGTCTTGTACTGGGTTGTAGCAACCTCTGCTATCAATCTGAGAGACAAGAAGATTGAGCTTAGCCACTGAAAAGGACTTGAGGGTACTGGTGAGTGGAAGCTGGATGTGAGCCAGCAATAAGCCCTTACGGCCCAGAAGGCCAATCACACCTTGGGCTTCATCAAAAGAAGCATGGCCAACAGGTCGAGGGAGGTGATCTTGCCCCTCTGCTCTGCACTGGTGAGTTCTCACCTGGAGTACTGTGTGCAAATGTGGAGTTACATGGACCTGTTGGAGCATGTTCAGAGGAGGGCCACAAAAATGCTTCAAGGGGTAGAACACCTCCTCCTAGGAGAAAAGACTGAGAGAGCAGGGACTGTCCAGCCTCAAGGAGAAAAGTCTCCAAGGAGACCAGAGAGCTGTCTTTCAGTATCTAAAGGGGGGCTGTAAAAGGGATAAGACTATTTAGCAGGGTCTGTTGTGATAGGACAAGGGGAAATGGTTTCAAAGTAAAAGAGGGGAGATTTAGACTGGATATAATGAAAAAGGTTTTAAAAGTGATGTTGATGAAACACTGGAACAGGTTGCCCAGAGAGGTGGTGGATGCTCTGTCCCTACAGACATCCAGCGTCAGGCTGGACCAGGCTTTGAGCAACCTTGCAGAACTGTGGGTGTCTCTGTTCATTGCAGGGAGGTTGGACTAGGTGACCTTTGGGACTCCCAACCCAATTATATGATTCTATGTTTCCATGATTTGGTTTCTAGTTTTACCATGCACTATCTAAGGCAAGCTATAGTGTTTTGGTTTTTTTTTTATGCAGAGATTTCTCATCGTCAAAATGGTTACGATAGTATTTTCTCTGCATCATACGTTTCTCATTAACTAAAGTCCATTAAGAATAAGGAGAAGTTTAAAACCAATGCTACCAAGGGCTGCAACAGCACTTTGCAAGAACCGGATAATGTTCACCATTTAAACAGGTGTGTGAAAAATGCTGCTGGTGTGGCTGATTCACACTTTAGTTTGGAAGTGAATAATTTTAATTTATTAATTAATTTTAAGACAATGTATGGTCCTAGCAAGTGCTGTGGAGAGCACTCTGCTCAAGACTCCTGATGCCGTAACAGCTACTTGGGATCGGTGAACCAGTTACAGCTTCACTTCTGCTGTCCCTATGGTGAAGGTCATCAGCAACATGCGGGGCACGCTGCTGCGAACAGCCTGGGGTCCAGTACACGGCCTTCTGCCGCGCTCTGCACTCCCGTCTCCCGGAGCTACGATCCGACCGCCTCACATCTCGCCAACTGCTTTCCCACGGCCTGTGCACGGACAGTGCAGCGCCGCCGATGACTAAGCGAGCCGCTGACCGCTCACAGCCGCACAGCAGGTGAGGCGAACCCCGCGGCAAGCGGGAGGCGTGCGGAGCCGGGCCTGCAGGCTGCGGCAGGGACCTTCCCGCTGGCCACGGCGGCGGCCGGGTCGCCCGCAGCTCCAGTACGTTACAGAGGCGACTGCTCGCCGGCCTGCACGACGCGTCCCGGCCCGGCCCGGCCCGACCCGGCCCCGCCCTGCCCGCCACCGCGCTCCGAGCAGAGGGAAGGGCCGGCAGGGGTCGCTGCGGGGCCGGGCACGTTCCCTCCCGGCGCCGGCGGTGGTTTGAAAGCGCTCTGGCGGCGGCGGAGAGAGAGCGGGCGGCGGCAGCCGCCGTCGCTACTACCCGGCCTCCTTTGTTCCCTCCCTCCCAGCGCCGAGCCGAAACCGGCGCGGAGCCGGCAGCTCGGGGATCCGCTCCCCTCACCGCAGCGGCGCTGTCGAGGTCGCCATCTTCACCTCCATCCGCCCCGGCCCGGAGCCTCCCGGCCGGGCTCGCGACGCCGCGCCCCGCCGCGCAGGGAGAGCGCTCGGCCGGGAGCGCGAGAGGGGGCCCGCACCCGCCGCATGTGACCGCCCGGCTGCGTCGGACGCCCCGCCGACCGCACCCGCATCCTCCTCGCAGTCGCCCCGCGACGCGGGGAGAGGCGCGGGGCGCCCGGCGGAGGGGCACGGCGGTTCCGAGGCGCAGCGGGCAGACAAAGGAGCGGGCGCCGCCGTGGGCAGCGGTGAGTAACGTCGCGGGGGTCCGCGGCGCCCGAGCCCCCCCGCGCCGCGGGAAGCGGCGGGCAGGGAAGGGCCGGGCGCGGGCACCGATACCTGGCGGCGGGGCGGGACCGCTCCCTGCCCGCGCGCTGTCGCCGCGGCGGGGCCGGAAGCGATGCGCGGCCGGCGGGCTGCGGGCAAGGCAAAGCGTGCCGCTGTCCGTCGCGCTATCGGGCAGGTGCCGCGGCGGGCGGGCACCTCGGGCCCGGCTTGCGGGGGGTGGCGGCGGGCACGGAGAGAGCCCAGCGTGGTGCTGCGGGTAGGCGCTCCGAGGGCCGCGAGCTCGCCGCGGATGCGGCCCGGTAGCGCGTCCCCGGAGGGGCGGCCGTGTGGCAACCGAGGTGCGCCTGCCTGCTGAGTGGGGGGTTCGACTGCCGCTGACCGCGTCTAACCGTGTGCTTCTGCCAAAATCTTGCTGTTACAGGCTGAGAGAGTCCTGGGGCTTTTTGCTCTGAAGTTGATATGATTGAAACTGTAAGTCCACTCATTCTGTTCTTAAGTTTGGGTGGGTGGATGGGTGGATGGAGGAATTATTTAATCTCTCTCTCACACTTTTTTTTTTCCCTACAAAAAAACTTTAGATGCAAATTGAATGAAATCCTAAACAGATTTCTTACGGCTATTTCAATACATGCTTACAGTACTGTGATAACAGGATGTAAAACTGAAGTGGTTTGTAAAGCCCAGTGTACTGTTTTGTAAAGCAGGAGGTTCTGTTTTTCTGTGTTTTGTTTGGTGCTGAGTCTTATTTGATCCTGAAGGACAGGTGGCTGCCACTGAATCTCAGCAGGCAGGGAACCCTTGGAGCAGTAACACTTGTTACTTAGTTAGAACAACATGTTTCCTTATATTTAACTGAATAATTTAACTGGGGCTATGTGTCAGGAATAAGCACATTCTGAGGAACGTTTAGTCAATGCCATTTGCTTAGGTCATCTGATTAATGTTAGCTCAGTACAGGTACAGGGGTGTTTCTGAAAGGTATCTTTCGTGTTTGTCACATCATCACAATTTTGAAACAGAAAATAACTTACAGGGATTTTTTTTTTAAGGTTAAAAGGGGCTGTTGTCATTGAAATTGTAGAGAATGTTCAGGCAAATGATGAGCTAAATAGAAGTTCAAATAAGCAAAAAAGTAATGCACTGTATATAAATTCTAATTTGTACATAGATTTGTTTACCAATATATGCATTATTGGTCTTTTAAATTTTATTTCTGCTTTGAGGAAAGGAGGCTCTCATTACCATAGAAGATCAATTATTCTGTGTTCAAGACTCTTCCTTGGGGAGTTTCTGAGTATCTAGACCAAAGACGTTTAGGTCAGAAACTGAGAAGCTCTGTTGTACGGTCTATGAAGTGTCCTAATCCATTTCTACACAAGATGAAGAAAACTGAAACTGTCGGCAGGTGCAGTTTGTTGTCGAGAAATGCTGCAGCTGTATCACATACTAGCTTTCATTTAAAGCTGTAAAGCTAACCTTATACAATTTACCTGATTTGAAAAATCCTGGTAGTTCTGACCCTGTAAACATGTAAGGAGTTCTGTGGTGGCTTGCAGTGTGGCCATCTAAGAGAAAGCCTGTGGAGGGGGGGTGGCTTGTTATGATTGGAAAAAAGAGAAATGAAAATGTTTCAAACATCCTGAAATGGTTTCTGCTGTCAAAAAAAAAAAAAAAAAAAAAAAAAAAAGTTGGACTGCTTTAGAAATGGAAAGAGAGAAAAGAAAATGCAGTTTATGTTATAAGTGACTTTCTGAATGTTTTTTCTTTTCTGCTGTTACTTTCCTTTCCTTCCTAGCCATCAGAGCATTCATTGCAGTGATAAGAATACTACTCCTAAAGCAGTGTCAGGAAATTGGATTATGTCCTATGGAAATGTTGCAGTAAACAAGAAATATTAGATATTCATACTTAACGTTTCTCCTTGGTGTATAATCAAGACTGTTCTGCTTTCCTAGGAGTAGTGGTTCATGATGGTAAAGTAGTTTGTTAACCAGAAGTTCCTGGATAGTCTAGCACCTGGTAATCTGAACACGCCTGCTGGAGCTTGCCCAAACCCTTTAGATGTTGGTGCCAGACCTTTTGACCATCAAAGCTGGTGTGTGTGTGTGTGTAGGGGTGTCTCTTTCTTCAGTAAGATTTCTTGCTGGCAGTGCAGTACACTATTATGTAAATAAAATTGACTTTTTTACACTGACATATATATAACAAGGAGAATATTTCATTATGGAGTGTATAATTGAGGTGGCAGTTTCATGGAACTGAAGAATTTTTTTGAAGTTAAGAATAGTGCAGTGATATTTCGTTTGTTTAATGTGATCATAGACCAACCCTTAGGCATGAAATGTAAACCTGAATTAAATTTCTCAATGATATTACAAACTGCTTCCCAAAAGTAGCTTTCTTTCATGTCCTTTTATTTTTTGGGGGGGGGGGGGGGGATCTTGTTGTTGTGAAGAGGCAGATTGTACATTGCCTGGTGCACTACATGTCTAAGAAAATCTCTTGTCAATCTGCCTTACACATACAGTAAAGACTCCCTTTAGCTTTGGGTTCTGGTCAGTGTCACTGGGCACTTGTTTATAACTTGGTTATAATCCAAGTATGACTGACCTTTACCACCTTTGACTGGTCCCTTGGCTGTTCAAATGAGTTTTTGGTTTCTTAGTTGCAGTTTGTGACTATACTTGGGAACTTGAGTGTAGGAGCTGACTAGAAATTTCACATCAGATGTATTAGTTCAAAACATGTTTTTAGTAGGTAGGGTTGTATCTGATACTAAGAAGTGTTACTTGACATAAACATGTGCCTGAACAGCCCCCTTATCTTTGGTCACCTCCCTAGCTCTGGATATCAGTTTCTCATGCTATGCATCTCTGTATCTGCAGATATGAGAAGATGGGTAGTCAATAGCATGGTTCTTCTTACAACCTTGCTAGTACCTTCCTCTGTCATGTCAATGAAAACGTGTTTGTTAGTAACTACCAGTAACTACCCATCTTGAATATTGGTCTCATTATGTCTCCCAGTAGTAGCATTTTTGTGAGATGTGTAAAAGTGCTAGCTAGCTCTGATGCCCTAGGTGCAAACAAAGCATTCTTGTTTTTGTTGAAGGTTTGCGGGGAATTTGCTGCTATGTACTCTGTTTACATGGTTGGAACATATATGCCCATTTTCTAATGCAATTTTATCAATTCTTAAAGCAGGATTAATATTATAGTGGATTTTTTAGTATTAGAGCTGTTTTGCTATTTTCCTCTTGGAACAGATGTGCTATAGAAGCTAAGTGTATATGACAATGACTGCACAAATATACAAGTCGTTGTTCAAGAACAAACTTTTGAATAGACTAGATTGACATAAATTTGGGAGTGAAAAAGAAAAGGGGGGATGAAAAGAGAAGTGTTTTTGTAAAGCATTCTGGATGAAAAAAGGAGCAAATTTCAAGCACTTCAAAATCATTTAAAGATTTGATATTTTGATGGTGCAAGACAGTCTTGCACTATTAGTGTCTTTTTTTTAACTGCATGACTACTGATGATGTCCATAAATAATGATACATTTAAGACAGAGCTGCCTGAAACAAGTGAAAGTGGATAAGAGAAAAGCCAAACAGTTGCATTGAACATGTTGAGGTTTTGAAGTTTGTGCTGCACTTAATGAGTAGAATGAAGAGAAAATTAACAATGAGAATGCTGGCTGGTTTTGACAGACAATGTTTTAGAAAAAAAAAAAACAGAAAATGATGAATGATTCAGGAGAGTGCTTTGTGAGAGTCTGTTCTCAGTGCTCACTGCATAGCAGGATGTTACAGTACTTGAGGACCCTTTCGGTCTCTTTTTCCTTCTATGTGTTGTGTGCAGTTGTTTAATTTTTCACATCAGCTTTTTAATCTAGTGATAACTACTGTCATATTCAAGTTTAACCTGGCAGGTACATTAGTACTACACAATCATTCACTCACTCCCTCCTCTCAGTGGGTTTGGGGAGAGTATCGGAGGAAAAAAGAAATAGAATTAATAGGCTGAGATAACAGCGTTATCAACACTGTTTTTCTCCTAAAGCCGAACCATAGCATCATATCAGATACGATGAAAAAAATAGTTCCTTCCCAGCTGAAATCAAGACATATCCCAAAGGGAACAGAAGTTTCTCTTTGTAGCTTATTGTCTCTTTCCCAAGAAAAGTAGAAGTTTTCTTGCCTGTAATGAAGGCACACGTGCGTGCTCTTCCATCTTCCTAATCACTGTTACAATTAACACACTGGTTTGGGAGAAGATACAAGAAGGAAGACTTAAGGTGTCAGTTTTATCATCAGCAGATCTTGTGAGCTTTCTGAGAGGTTAAATATATCATTCTAACTTCCTCCTCTGATTTACTTATCCTTCTCTCCAATCAAATCAGTAATGTTTGTTATAAAATATCTATGTGAGAACAGATACCTCTCTGTACATGTACAGCAGTGCATCAGAGTGATATATGGGAGAAAGCAAGCTGCTGACATTTTCACTACGTGAAAAGCTAGAATCTGCTGTTTATCATGCTTCAAAGTTAGGGCTATTCAACAGATAGCTCAAATGGATATTTCTGGATTACATTCAATGTACTGTTTATTTGGCTGAGGTTGAAAATACGGCTCATAATGCAGGCTACCATCTAGTATTGTCAAGAGCCTATTGTACTGGCAGTTACCTTGTGTACCATGATTTGGTACTGTGGTTATTAGAAAATTGCTATTTCCATCCTTTGCTGGGCAGATTTTGAATCCTTTCTCCACCATATATAGCTGTAGCAGAAGTATCGTGGTTTGTGTTAAGGCTTGTATATAAACTGTCTCTGTGTATAAACACATGGTTTATGTATAAACTGTCTCTGCATTGGAGGAGACATGGTAAAGAAGAAATAGTGATTCATCTTCATCATAGTAAAGGAGGAATTTTCATATAAAGAGATGAGGGATTCCTAGTGCTAGGAGATATCACTTATGACAGCTCTGACCAAAATGTTTTCACATAGCAAGAGAATGTGGTATTTGCAGTTGTTCTGTAGGCAAACAGACAAACTATTCTATCTAATCAGTTATGCTAAAACAGCTTGTTTTATCTGTGTATGAATCACAGTCTAAGGGCAAAACAATGCATGAACCATGTAGCTGCTGAAGCAGCTAAGTTTAAGGTACTAAGTTTAATTTCCATATTAGTACCTTTTCTGTCCAAGCATAGGCTTATTTTTATATGTTTTTTTATCACTATTATTTTACTTTCACCTTTTGTAAAGGGATTGTTTTCCTTTTGTAGTCATCAGGTGAATTTGGAGAATGGCTACTGAAACACTGTGCAAAAGCAGAACTTTCATAAATTAGTTTTCTCAGGAAAACAGTCATAATTAAATATTGGATTATTATGCAGAAAGCTCTTTGTTACTTTTATTGCTTGCCTTATCTTGTGGCTCATGCTCAGTAACTCTTGTGCTGACTGATAACATTTATTTAATTGGCCCCATGTGGTGCAGCTATTCTCGTCAAAAACCAGTTGCTAAAGGAACTCCACCTACTCCTTTAAAGCTTCCTGAGAACTTTTTTTGTTTAAACTTAGCTACCTGTTTCCCTATTAACCATTCTATTGAAAGCTAGCTTGGTCAGATCTTTCGTATTCAAGTCCCTTTTAAATAAGCTGTGTTTTTTTAAGGCTTACTCTTGAGAGAAACAAAACAAAGCAAAATTGATTTAAAAACCAGTGTTAAGATATGTCATGTTTATTTGAGCTCTGTAAACAGATTTTGAGCTCTAGCAGATAATCATTGCTCCAGTCAAAACTGTGTGTTGTAGAGTTCAGAAGCAGGATTTTAGCTAATTTTCTGTGTCTAGGAAGTTAGTTTACTTAAAAGGAGTAGAACTGAAGCTATTTTAAGTAACATCTAGTTTTGATGGGATAAGGATGGTGGAGTGGTCCTCAAATTATTGTTTATTTGATATTTCATGTGCTCTCTGCTCATGAGTTTTTTTAATTGTCTTCATACACATGGTACTTAAACAAAAAACTTTATTACAATATTATTACAAAACAAACAAACCAACCAACCCCCCCCAGAAAAACATGCTGATAGTTTATTGAAAAAAAAAATGCTATTTGCACTACTTTTTATGGGTTTGAGGGAATCATTTGTGGAGCTCGTTGAAGACTACTTATTCAGTGTGTTTTATTTTATTTTCATAATTTTATTTCTTGTCCTGTCAAAAATTCATTTTAAACAAATATCCAGGTGATCTACTTTTCACTTTTCACTTTAGATTTCACTTGAAGATTGTTGCTAGTATCAGTGTGGCTGGTACAGCAGTGGTTTGCTGCATAATTCAGTTTTTATTTCAATATTGAAATAATGACTTACTCTGAAAGATAAATATAAGTGTGTTCAGCTCTGTTATTTGACTCACTTCTAAGCTGTTTTGGGTTACATTACTTTGTGATTCTCTTAAAAAATGCTAGTTCCACTCGAGTCTGTATAAGGCTCTTTCCAAGAGGCTATGTGTCAGTATAGACACCTTTGAGAAACACATGCTTAACTAAACACACTGTTTTTCCTCGAGTACAACCCTCCTGTTGCACTAGTGCCAAACTTGTTATGAGAACTCTGAAGAAAAACTTGTAAGTCTTGCACTGGAGCTTCTTTTTCACCAATGCGTGAATGGTAAGCAGTTCTTCCACTTACTCCAGACTTTCCCAGGAGTTCAATAGGAGCAGTGGGTGAATTCTCTCAGTTTGAAATATTTCAAGTGAAGCCCTGGATATGATGACTTCAGCAGTAAAATTATCACTGTTCCCAAACTGTATCTTAAGCAGGTCAGCCACATTCTTGTGAATGCATTTGCAAGGTATTTGTCATTACCTACAAGTCAGTATTCTGGTGAAGTATTGTCTCTTCAATCTCTTCATTGGAGTTTTAATTGCCTTCGTTATATTCCAAGCTGTTTTACAAAGGAAAGAATGAGGCATTATCACAGTATACACAGGAGAATCAACGTACTAGAGGCTGTGGTGGATTTGTTTTGTCAGAACAGAATGAACCAACAGTTGTTCATTCTACCAGTCCTTGCCTTCTCTGTTTTCAAGATGCATATATATATATTGATAGTAAGATGATTCTTTTTTCTTTCTGTCCTTTTCTATTTTTTTTTTTAAATCTTCTGTTTAAAAAACATATTGTTGAAGGTAAGCTGGGTAAAGTGATTCAATTTCTGGGAAACTCAAAGCAGGCAGACATACTATATTCAAAACTAGAGTGCATTTTAGTGAAATACTGTATAAATGAAGATTTTGTTTAAAGAAAATATAACTTTAAAATAAAAGTCTGGTTGTTCTGAAAGTGGCATTTATGCAAATAACTATTCAAATACTAATAATATGCTAAATAAATGCTATTTCTTTTATTTTTTTTCTGATCTTCAAATTCAATTCCTTTTCTTTCAGGGTCTGAAAGTGCATTGTGAAGGCTTTGTTGGTTTTGTTTCTACCACTTGTGGTCCTAGTAAGACACCTTTGGTAGTGTTATGCTGTAAAGACAGTTTTATGTGGATTTGATGAGTGGACCACTTGATGGATAAGGAAGAGATTGGATGAAAGGCCACAGAGAGAGGATGGTGAATAATGGCTCTATGTCCAGGTGGAGACTGGTAACGAGAAGTGTCCCCCAGGGGTACGTCTTGGGTCTGGTGCTCTTTAACATCTTTATCAATGACATCAATGATGGAATTGATGACATCAAGCTGAGTGGTATGGTTGAGATGGTGGAAGGAAGGGATGGCATTCAGAGGGACCTCAGCAGATTTGAAAGGTTGGCCCAAGTGAACCTGATGATGTTCAACATAGTAAAGTACAATGTATTGCACTTGGGCCAGAGGAATCCCTTTGAGAGTAGCCTTGCAGAGAAGGATCTGGGGTTCTTGATAGATGAAAAACTTAGCAGTGTGCTCTTGCAGCTCAGAAAACAAGTGATATCTTGGGCTGCATCAGAAGAGGGGTGTCCAGCAGGGACAAGGAGGTGATTGTCCCGCTCTACTGTGCTCTTGTGAGATCCCATCTGGAGAACTGCATCCAAGTCTGGAGCCCCCAGTACAAGAAAGGACAGGGAGCTGTTGGAGAGGATCCAGAGGAGAGCCACAAAGATGATCAGGGGGCTGAAGACAGCCTGAGGCAGCTGGGCTTGTTCAGCCTGGAGAAAAGAAGGCTGCAGGATGACCTCATTGCAGCATTTCAGTACCTTAAGGGAGCCTACAGAGGGGAGGGAAATCAACTCTTGGAAAGGGTAGATAACTGCAGGATGAGGGGAAATGGTTTTAAGTTGAGGGAGGGGAGATTTAGGATGGACATCAGGGAGAAGTTCTTTACAGAGAGAGTGGTGAGGTGCTGAACAGGCTGCCCAGAGAGGTTGTGGATGCCCCATCCCCGGAGGTGTTCAAGGGCAGGGTTGGATGGAGCCCTGGGCAACATGGTCTAGCACTGAATGGGGAGCTCAGTGGCTCTGCCTGTGGTGGAGGGGTTGGAGCTTGGTGATGCTTGAGGTTCCCTTCAATCCAGGCCATTCTATGATTCTGTGATTATGGTAGTGTTTGTGGAGTATTATCTTTGTAAATATAACTTAATTTGTATTTGCATTTATTCAAAGATGGTGAGCACATCTTAAATTTTGTACTGTTGACAAATTGCAAGCAGAAAATTTTGTAAATCACCATGATAAAGTGTGTTGGGAGGAGAAAGGCTGAAGTCAGAGCCTCTGTTTAATATTACATATGCTCAGTTCCACAGGCACTGCTTACTCTTTGATGTATCGATATCTGTTGCTTAATATTGACATTTGTTGCTTAAGATATCTGCTGAAGTCAGATTATAAGCAACGTTAACTGCATCATATTAATTTGGTTTTATCTGATTTTTTTTTCGTGGTTCTGCAACTAATTCACTAAAATAACCAGCTGTTTGGTTAGTGATTGAGACTTCTGTCTGTTCAGAAAATTAAATTTACGAATCTTGTAAATGTGGCAAACACAAAACTCTGCTCTCAAGAACTTATGGAGAGGCTTAAAAGTGGGCATTTTACAACTAGAGCTGCAGAGAAAGCACAGTTACTTCTGGTAGCTCATGTCCTGGTAGTTTCTGTCATGTCACTGTCAATGTTTTAGGTTCTCTTCTTTTAGGTAAGTCTGTGTGAATGCTTTTGTATGTGTAGTCATTGCCTTACACATAGAAAATTCTGAAGTATAGTCAATGCTTGTTTATATTAAAAAAAAAAAGAACATTTTTAGGAGGATCTGTAATCTGTTGTAGAGCAATGAAACTGTTTGGATAAAAATAACAAAGTAGCATTAAACCATTTTTTAATTATTATTTCAGTCAATGTTGACTACAGATAAAAATTTTGAGGGAATTTGTATGGAGACTGCCTGAAGGATTTTGTGGAAGATGGGGGAAGTTGTGCCTGACACTTTACTACTATTGTCTGTGTAAGCTTAAAAACTGGGATAAGCAGTGTTTGTCTTTCCTCATTACTGTATTGATAGTCCCAAATTTTACTGAGTTGCAGTAATGTTATTAGTTTAAAAATATTGATCTATTGAGAGTCCAGGAAGCATTGATACTGGATCAAACTCTGCAGTGCAAGATCTGTATTAGATGGCCTGTGAGAACAGATATTTTTACTATTCTGTTTCTTAGAAGAATCATCCTGCAAAACCACCAGGAATGTAGTGCTAAAATGTTCTATGCATTCAGCATTCAAAGAAGTTGGTGGGAGCTTGTGAGAGCTGTCTGTGCCGGGATAATTGGTCTAACATGACACAAATGTGCAGTCCAACTGACACTACACAATAACCTGTAGAGCTGAGCCATCATGACTGTGTTCTGGTCATCCACTACATCTCGCTTTTACAAATTGTTGTTTGTAGTGTTTCACACTAATAGTGCTTCCGCTGAAGCATTTTTTCTTTAACACATCAGGCTTTGAAGAGAATGTGTGTGGGAAGTAATTACTTTGAATTTCTTTGTCTTATGAAAACAAGTTTTGTATTTTGAAGGCTATGTTGGTGAAGTCTAAGGCCATTTGTGTAGGCAATCACTAGCTATCCAAATAGCTCCACTCGATAGACTCTTTCTTTACTTGTTGAAAGTTCTGTAAAAGACATAAGTTTGGGATGAATCAAATATTGATCTGGTTGGTTTTTGTTGTTCTGTTGGTTACCTCAGGCCTTCTCCTCCGGTTATGTACAGGATTTGTATTGCATTAAGGAGACTGATGTCTTTGTGAATTAAAGTAGACAGTCAAAGGATTATTTATACCACATTTTGAAGGAATAGGGCTCTCAAATCCTAGGTTGGCAGGTATGAAAACAGACTACCTCCTTCTGAAAAGCACATGATTAAATGCACCTTTCTTCCACCAAAGCCCTGATGACAGCAACCTCATCCAGCCATTTCCTTAAAAAAAAAAAATTGAAAGAAAAAGAAATGTTTATATGCAGTGAAAGACACCTCAATGAGATTTAGGCATGTGTGGCTTGTATGGTTGTAAAATAATCAGAAATAAAATTGTTAGTTCACAGTGCTTTCTCTTTATAAAACGCTTACGTGCTAAAACACTGTAATACATGCATAATTTTTGCATAATAATTGACTGTGTCCACCTGGAGTGAAAATTAAAGATTTCAAACTTTACTTAGCTGCATTTCTACATTCTTAGCCTCTGGCCAGTGTATTTTGTCAGTCTTCTCCTTAGTATGTTCATACAGCGTAGTCCATTAAGCATCCAAATAAACACACCTGTGCCACTGATGAGACAAAGAGTTTCATTAGACCAGAGGAGAAATAGGAAAGCTTGATACTGGCACAGATAAAGATGACAAAGATGACAAAGATGACCAAGAGGTCAGCATTCTAAATGCCTGACCATAGTAGCTTCTTCAAAGATTGTCTTTTTTTTTCTTTTTTTCTTTTTTTTTTTTTTTACTAGCAGGGGGATTTTTGGGGGGAAAAAAAAAAAGGGGGGGGGGGAGAAGGGAATTAAATGTACATAATCGGAGTATATCGATATTGATATATCAAAGTATCTTAATGCTTTCCAAGGATGTCTGAAAATGTTTAAATGAGGGGAAAAGTTATTCAGAGGGAGTTTGCTGTTTCATGCAGTCTCCTAGGCTGTCAGTGAATACCTCCCTCTTTCAGGATTATCTGTTTACAGACTCTGGCTTTAAATTGTTCTCTAAAGGATTTCATTTTTCAGGCATACACATCTCTGGTAGGAATGGGAGAAACTTGAACTATCTTTCTTGATTCTTATTGCCTCGATTTACATATAATATTTCCTTTCATAGTAATCTTACAGCGTTCTATTTCCAACTATTCACAGTGATGAGCTCATTGCCATTTACTAACTCCATTCACATTCACAATCATTTCATTGAGTGGATTGATATATTGAATCACAGAGTTTTAAGTGCTGAAGGGGACCTCTAGAGATAATCCAATCCAACCCCCTGTTAAAACAGATTCAGCAAAACAGGTTGCACAGGAAGCATCCAACTGGATTTTGAATATTTCCAGAGAAGGCGACTTCACAGTCTCTCAGCAGCCTGTTCAGTGCTATCATCCTCAAAGTAAAGAAGTGGTGCTTCAGTGTCAACCAACTCTTTTCAACCATCTTACCTTCCAGTGCTCTAGCACGTGGACTGCCTCCAAAGAGATCCTTGAAGTTGTCAAAATTAGCTCTCTTCAAATCCAAGGTTGCAGTCTGTCTTTTTTGCCTTTTTTCTTCTGTATGAGATCCCAAACTCCGTTATCTCATGCTTGCTGTACATAAGGCTGTTCCAAGCCTTTACATTCCCAAGCAGTCCTTCCTTGTTTGTAAGAACAAATTCAGCAGCACACTTGCTCCTGTGTTACCTGTGTCAGAAAGTTATCTTCCGTGCACTGCAGGTAATCTGGAGTGTGTGTGCCTGGCAGTATTTCTTTTCCAGAAAATATCAGGGTAATTGAAGTCTACCATGGAAGTTCGTGCCTGTGGTTGTGAGGCTACTTTCTTCAGTCTGTAGAAGACTTCATCAGCTTCTTTTTCCTGATCAGGTGGCCCATAGTAAACACTCAGAATGATGTCACCTGTATTAGCTTGTCCCTTAATTCTCACCTGTACTCATTCATCATTCATTCCTTGGCAGAGCTTAATAATAATAAGAAGTTTTATGATTGTATGATCTGCTGGCTATCTGTCATTTTATATAGGCATATGAGTGAAGATATAAAGAAATTTCCAAATTTCCCTTTGGACTTCCTGTTGACTGGAATGGGAGGATGACTGAATATATATGTATATAAATGCTATATATGAATAAAGACATGTAAATAACTCAGCAGATGTAAAAAATAATACTTCATATCGTTTCATCCTTTTGCAAGCTATTAAAAACAGAAAATGTCTGTTAATAAGCTGATGATATCAAAACCCAGCATACACTCTATCACTTTCTTATGGATAAATCTATCAAATTGCTGAAGCTCAATATTTGTATTCTTTAAATGGAAATAACTGAATGATTGAAGACTATTGAAGTATTCATGCATTGTAAATCCATGATCTCTTTAGCTTAGAAAATATTTTTCCCTAAAAAGCAAGTGTAGTTTTTAAACTTCCTCTTTTAGACTAGTGTGTTAAT
This sequence comes from Perdix hodgsoniae, assembly GCA_035772895.1. NCBI lineage: Eukaryota > Metazoa > Chordata > Aves > Galliformes > Phasianidae > Perdix > Perdix hodgsoniae. The sequence continues at coordinate 114,106 of JAPSGF010000125.1, read as the reverse complement.
GCAAGTCCATCAGATTAGAACTTCAGAAAATTCTGTATAGTTCCACTGGTCATTTTCTCTCTGAATTTGATACGCTTATTAATAATGGTGTTAGTTTTCTGAAGTGTATTAGTTCTTAAGACATACTTCTAGCTACCCTATCAAAGTAGTCTTGTTTGATGTTTGGGCTTTCTAAAAGAGTATGTATCGCTTCAATAGAAGCACTATACTAATAGATATATTTTATCTTTTAATGACGATCTGTATGTCATTTATTATATTGATTTTTACTGTGTAATCTTTATTTTCATCAACAGCTTTTATACTGAGTTTCTCAAATACAATCATATGACTCTTAAGTAGTCATGAACTAAGTAAAATAAGAAATCATCTAAGCAGATAATGCCAGGATAATGATGAGATTGCATATAAATCTTTCCACATCAGGGATTCCTTGCAATACTTAAATTGGAATTTTAGCTCTTCTTATTTAGAAATAGGAAAAATGTATTGATTTATTAACTCTGCAAACAAGGCTCTGGACAAACAGAAAGCCAACACTTGAACAACTGTTATTTATAACTGATATTATTAATGAGTGACAAGGGTAAGTGTGCAATAAGCTGTTGAAACTTTTCATAGAAAGTGGTTAGAACTTAACTGGTAGTTGGCCCTGACAGTACCTGTAAGCAAACATTCTTTTTAATGGCTGATGCTCTATGCCAGTTAACTTAAGAGCATTTCAAAACAGAACTTTCAAAACAGAAGAACAAAAGTGGCTTTGTCAATTAAATTGCCTGTTAGGATGTGGGTTTAGTCTTAGTCTAGGCTTTATTCATCCAAGACTAAATAGCTGTAATCGTGTCAATTTCAAACTAGCAGTCCATATGTAACTGAATTCTGAAAATGTTGTAAGAGGATGGCTTTCATATTTTTTTGGTATTACTTTTACTGTATGGTCTTAGATTTTGAATGTTACTGTTTGGAAAGGTGAAATTCATGTATTTTCTACTTAGTCTGCGGAGGGATGAAGAAATACATTTGGCTTAATATTTGTAAATATAGATAATCATACATCAATAATTATCTTGTTTATTTAAATATTGCTAGATGCCAAGATAATTTAAATAGAACTGCAGTCCCTACATATCTGTAGGATGTCCCTTGTGCTGCTAATGACATTTTCATGTGTACTCCACTAAAATCTCAGACACCATCAGGATATTTACAACCCCTTGTCTCAGTTTTCTCTCAGTAAAACTTACATGATATGAAAACAAAATAGTGTGAATCTTTATTCTGTTTCAAATACTGTTGCATTCTATTTGGCTGGGGGTCTGTGTTATACTGAAGTTTAATAGGTTCTTCTATAGTTATCTCAACACTTGGCCACTGGTAATTTAAGTGAAAGTAGCTAACTTTCAGTGACAATTCAATTACAGCATTGAGGTCTACTTTAAAAAAGCACATCTGCATGACTGGCTTACAGGATTTTATTTACTTTTTTTAATCAAACTCGTTGGGCAACCAGTGCAATGTCATGTGTTATAAACTGGTTATTCTGTTGTTTTGTCCAAGAAGCCGCTTATCATGATGCAGTTATTATGTAAAGCGGAAGAAAAATCCACCAAACTCGACTTAGAGGTATTCTGAATACAATTAACATGGAGGCAAACTCTCATTTGGTCAGTTTTTTGCTGTTTTGCAAGAGTCTGATCATATGTGAACTTTTCAGTGAAAGTATCTTTATTATTACCAACTATTTAAGCTTTTAATGCTTCAAAGTCAAGGAAACTTGACTAAGTATTAGTCACTGAAATGTTTTCCCTGCATGTCTGCTGCTATGTTGGTAGCCTTCTGCTTTGCTCTGACTCATCATCTGAACTTCATAGTTCTCCTGCTCCTTAATACCTCTACACCCTTTGCATAATCAGTTGAACAGTTAACAGTTCAGTTAATTGAAGTTTACTTTTGTCTCTTACTTGTTCTTCTGAAGTATCTAAAGATACACATAGTATAATGCCAGAGTTGTTGACTCCTTAACTGGAGAAAGGAGACCAAACCTGTTCTTTCCACATTGTCTTCCCTTGTATCAATGTAATAGAGAAGCATTGCTTTCATAAAGGCAGTTACAGCTAATTCCTAGTATCATCTCCATTATTAATCAAAGAATCACAGAATTCTGAGAGTTGGAAGGACCTCTGAAGGCATCTACCCTAACTGTCCTGCAAGAACAGGGACATTGCAGCTAGATCAGGTTGCCTAGGGCCTTATCCAGCCTCACCTTGAAAGTATCCAGAGATGAGGCATCAATCACATCATTGGGCACCTGTTCCAGTGCCTCACCACCCTCAGTGTAAAATAATTTTTTCTTATATCTAACCTAAATCTACCCTCTGAGCTTGAAAGCATTTCTCCTTGTTCTGTCACTACAGACCCTGCTAAAGAGTCTGTCTCCTTTCCTGCAGCTCCCCGTTAGATAATGAAAGGATGCCATAAGGTCACCTTGCAGCCTTCTCCAAGCTGAAGAGTGCCAGCTCTCTCAGCTTGTCTTTGTAGGAGAGTTGTTCCATTCCATGGATCATTTTTGCGGCCCTTCTTTGGATGCACTCCAACAGATCCGTGTCTCTCCTGTACCAAGGACTCCACATGTGGAAGGAGTGCTCAGAGTGAGGCTTTGCCAGCACAGAGTGGAGGTAGGACCTCCCTCGCCCTGCTGGACACACTTCTTTTGATGCAGCCCACGGTATGGTTGGCTTTCTGGGCTGTGAGGGCACATGGCTGGCTCATGTCCAGCTTTCCATCCACCAGTACTCCCAAGTCCTTCTCAGGAAGGCTGTGCTCAGTTCTTTTGTCCCTCAGCTTGTATTGGGTAATGGGGGTTGCCTCAACCCAGGTGCAAGATCTTGCATGTGGATTTGTTGAAGCTCACAAAGTTCACCTGGGCCCAGTGCTCAAGCCTGTGTAGGTCCCCCTTGATAGCATCCTCTCCTTCTGATGTGTTGTGTCAACCTCACTCCACAGCTTGGTATCATCAGCAACCTTGCTAAGGGTGCACTTGACCCCACTGTCAGTGTCATTGACGAAGATACTAAGGATTATCAGCCCCAGTGCTGACCCCTGGGGACAACACTCATCACCAGTTTCCACCCAGACATTGAGCCACTGATCACCTCTCTCTGGACTCAGTCATGCAGACAGTTCTTCATCCGTTGAGCAGTCCACCCATCAATTCCGTATCTCTCCAGTTAGGAGAGAAGGATGTGATGGGGTACCGTATTAAAGGCCTTACTGAAGTTGAGCTCAATGACATCAGTGGCTCTTTTCTTGTCCACTGATGCAGTGACATGATCATAGAGGGCAACTGGGTGGATTGAGCAGGATTTGCACTTGGTGAAGCCATGCTGATTTTCTCAAATGACCTCCTGCCTTCCACGTGCCATAGCAGAGCTTCCAGGATGATCTGTTCCATGCTCTTCCCCAGCACGGAGGTGAAACTGACAGGTTGGTAGTTCCCAGGATCATTCTTTTCACTGTTTTCAGAAATGGGTATGATGTTACTTTTTTTCCAGTCACCAAGGATTTCACCTGATTGCCACAACTTTTCAAGTACCATTGAGAGTGGCTTGATGGCTACATCAGCCAATTCCCTCAGGTCTCTGGGATGCATCTCATCTGGCCTTGTGGGAGCTTGGATAGACCTGATCTTCATTTACTGTGGGAGGGGCATTGCTTCCCCATTCCTCCTCCTATGAAACAAAATCTTTGAGGGCTGTGTGATAAGTAGTTATCAGGGAAGACAGAGTCAAAAAAGCTATTAAGTACCTCAGCCTTCTCCTTGTCTGTCATTAGCAGCTTGCCTTTCTCACTCACTGGCACTGTGGGTATGCCTTCCTGAACTTTCCTTTTCTGGTTGAGGTACTTGTAGGAAGCCCTTCTTATTTGTTTTGGTATGCTTACCAAGTTCAGTTGAAGCTGGGCTTTGGCTTTCTTGACTGCATCCCTACGCAGCCTAGCAGCTTCCCTATACTGTTCTCATGGTATGTGCCTCTGTTTCCACTGCTTCTGCATTATCTTTTGCTGTTCAGATTGACCAGCATGTCCTAGTTCAGCCGTACAGGTCTCTTCCCTTTCTTTTCTGACTTAATACATCTGGGGATAGAGAGGTCTTGCAACCGGAGGAAAGCCTCCTTAAACATCTGCCAGTTCTGCTCCAAACCCTTGTCCATGAGGACAGTTTCCCACGGTATTTAACATGTAGGGTGACTAACTCCCAGAACAGATGGAAGTTAGCTTTCCTGAAGTTTAGCTTCTGAATTTTACTCTTCACCTGTTTCATATTCCTCCAGAGTATGAACTCAACCATAGTATATGAATGGGATATCATTTGTGCATTAGAGCTAAATATGTTACTAATAGTCTTTTTCCTTCATCTGGGGTCTCTGATAATCTTTGCATGCTCAGCGGACAGATGAAGTAATTTATAGTCACATAGATTAGATAGATGGAGTAATTTATAGGTACAAAGACTGCAGCTCTTGTCTGTCCAACCATCTGGAATACCTCTGAGCCATGAGTTAAAGACAGGTTAGATGGCTGTATGGGAACTGTTGATCACAGCCTCAATGTCTGATTGACCACCTGAGGCAAGCAGTGAGTCAGCTGCAGGAGCACAGGTGAAGGCAATTCTCCTGCGCTACTGGAAGGAGTACAGCCTGGCTCCACCTTTCCTTGATCCCATTTAAGGGCTGAATGCCACTGAGGAAATATCTCTTTCTGGAGATTGCTCCTTGTGGAGTTTATTGCAAGCCTACAACATCAGTGAGCATTTTTCATTTATTATCTTTCCACCATGATAATCCTACTTAGCCTAACCTCTCTACACCTATTGATTGTGCAATGGCCCACTCCTAAACAGTGTGACAAGGATATCAGTAGGCTCATTATGTTGAAAGACTACTAATTTTTTGTGCTGGCCAGAAAAGATCTGATTGATGGAAAAGTCAAGAAGTTAGCAATTAGCAGTATGCATGTTTAGATAGCAATGATTTATGTTCAGCAGGTATCTGTATATTTAGTTAAGCATCAGGAAGATTTATGTATCTGTATGGGTAGTTAAAGTCCCCATGCAGGACAAGCACTTGTGATTGCGATGCCTCCTGTAGCTTGAGGTAGAAGGCCTCATCAACAGGCTGTCCTCGTGCCTGATCTGGTGGCCAGTAGTAGATGCCCATCACAAGGCTGTCTTTGCTGCCTCTGTCTGTAACTGACATAGTTCATAGGCTTTTGGCTTTCTCTCGGCTGTTCTTAAAGATCTTCACATTCTCTTCCTTTCCTACTAAAGATAGCAACATCCCATCCTCTCCTTTCTTGTCTGTCCCTTCTGCACAGCTTGTAGTCATCGATTGCCACACTCCAGCTGTGGCAACCATCCCACAGGGTTTCAGTAATGACAACTGCATTTATGGTCTTCTAGTAGCACAGTAACTTCCAGCTCCTCCTGTTTGTTTCCTGAGCTGCACACACTGGTGCAGAGGCACTTTAGCTGGGCAGCTGGTATTGTTACTTTCTTAAAAGGATGACTCCTCAATTCCTTTTAGGTATTTCCCTTGATTTTCTCCATTGCATAGAATGCAATTGTTGCCCCTGCAGTCATTGCCTCATCATCATAGAGTTTTGTATGTGCTGCAGTGTTGCTATCACCTCTCAAGACAGTGGGTCCTTCAGGTTTCCCTGAAACCTTGACGTAATATAGTTATGTCTTCCCATACCTTATCATGGGAAGTCTCATTTTCCCTGTACCCCCTTCACAGCTTGTTTAAAGCCCTTCCAGTGAGCCTCAACAGCTTTTCCCCAAAGACCCTTCTTTCCTTTTGAGAAAGGCAAGCCTCATCTGGTGCTCATAAACCCAGTACTATGTAGATTTATTGGTTATCAAAAAACCCAAAGTGCTGGGATAGCACCAGCCACAAAGCCAAGTATTTAAAGATAAGATCATTTGGTTTGTTTCTGTGTCTTTAGGCAATGCAGGAGGCAGAGAAGATGATCTGTGCGTTCAATTCCTTTAGCTATTTTTCCAAGGTCCGGAGGTCCATTCTGATAGTCCTTGACCTACGTGTAGTTGCTTCATCTCTCCCTGTATGGAAAAACATTAAGGGGTTGTGGTCTGCTGGCTGTACCAGGCTAGGTAGTTTCCTGGTGACATCCCTCACCCGAGGACAGCAGACTTCTTTCTCTAAGAAGAGAGTCTGCTCAGAATACTGGATGTTCAGTTCCACATTAGGGAGGCATCCCCCACAATACTTGTCTCTTCCTCTTCATTGAAGTAGTCTTGGTGTTGAGGGAAGTCTTTTAAAGGTTTGGTTTTGTTAGAATGTCTAGACTGAGTGAGCTGTCACCCACAGACCAGCCTTCCACATTCAGGGTCTCATACCTCTTGTACAGAGGCACCTGGAAGGGGTGGAGCAGACAAGGAGAGTTTCATTTGCTCCTTCAGGTGCAGACTTGCCTTCATCTGCTCTGTTGTCCCCAGCCTTGCAATTTTTTTTTTTTTTTTTTCAACCTGATGTGATACTGGTTGCCTTGAGCTTTTGTTTTTTCCTTAGAAATAGCCTGTTTGTGCATGGATGAACAGTGATTTCCCCGCTCCTCCTTTTTGTTCTTAATGACACTTTTTCATCCTGTAGTTTGGCCACGAGGCTGAGTAGGTCATCTGTCTGCTCGCAGTCACACAGCTGTTCTGACGGTTGCCCCACGGAGGCGGTGAGAGGCTTATGCGCTGCACACATCCGGAGGTCTGAAGTGCTACACGGTTGCCTCCGAACTCGGTCAGGGTTGCAACATCCTTCCTGACATGGGTGGCACCCTAGCTCTCCTTCGGGTGGATACCATGATTAAGTCTCGGTCCTTGAGGGGATAATCCTGCACTTCAGCGTGTGATGAGCCTGAACTTTGCAGCTGATCATCACCTAATGAACTTATCTCTGTAGCCCTTAGGGTACTGGCTGGCTCGCTCGCCCTCCCGCCCAGCACGAGCTGCCGCGCCACACGCTTTTTGCCCGGACGTCCTGTTTGCTCGTCTCCCTCGTGGCAGATTTTATGCACCGTCAGCCCCCGCCCCCACCGCGTCCGTGCCACCGCGCGTCAGGGGCTGCGCCCACCCTCTCGACGGCTTTTTCCGTGGAGCCTTGCTGCGCATTTTCTTTCTTGTGAAGGCTCCTTCGGTGTGAATTTCTGCTATGCAACTGATGTGAACGTTATTTATTTTTTTCCACCATCTCCCAAATTTCCTAATAAGGAAGTTACCAGTTTTCCATCTGTGACATATAATACTATTCTGATGAGTTTCCTCTCTTCCTTACCTTCCTCCTTGGCATTCTTCTCTTGACTTTTATTCATTCATACGGTCTGTTGTACCTGCTTTTGTCTACCTCAACTGTCTCTGGTCTATAAATTTTCCCTTTATTTTTTTCTCAAGAGAGCATGGGGTAAAGGTTTTTTTTGTTTGCTTTTTTTTTGTTAGTTTGTTGTTGTTTTAATGTTTAAAAAGACTACAGCTTTATTTTTTAAACCTGGCTTACATTAGCCTGACGAAAAACAGAAGACTCAGTTCCTTTGTTTGTGAACAATGAAGGACTGAAACACGACAAGCCCCTACTGAAAATCAGCAAGCAAATGTAGCATGATAGATAAAATACTAAGAATCTGAAGAGTAGAAGAGATTTAAAATTAAATATATTTTAAATCAGCAAAATATTGCCCTGTTTAACGCAGGAGATGTATAACATTTAATTTACTATAGCTTCTACCATATTTTACGTTAACATTTTGAACTGGATTGGAGGCATCTACTTTCCTCATCTTTTCCACATCTTCAGTGTGTTTAGAAGTCCAATTCTGATATGCAAATGCAATCAAAACAATGTATCATTACAAGTGGATGTTCTCTGAACACAGGATTGGTTGTTATTGTTTTGGTTTTTGTTGTTGCTTTTAACAAAAGTTTAGCACCCGTGAATGATCCACTGGCCATAACAGTTCAGTAGCAGGTTCTAGTGCAGTGGCTATTCTTGTTAATTGGAGACGGTTCTTCTGAATCCTTTCTGTTATTGCTTGCAGTACTTGTAATCTATCCTTCCTTTTACTGAGAACTGCTGAGCTTGTTAGCAGATTTTATGGCTGATGGTTAATGGCAAACATCTTTGCTCACAAATACCACAAGTCTTAACTGAAAAGTTATGCATTTCTATTGCATGCATAGTTCAGGAAATTAATGGTTTGTACAGTCTGGCATTACCTGTGGTCTGAAGCCTGATAAGTGAGATGGATTGGCTAGCTGGAATTGCACACAAAATTGGTTGGTACATACATCTGTTTTGGTCCTTTCCACCAGTTCTTGGTAATATTAAGATGTGACTAGCAAATAAAGCAGCCAGAACTGAGCAAATGCTGTATTTGAATTCCTGTTTCTCTGTTACTTCATGAACTATTACTATATATATGTGTTAAAAACGGATTGTATATTTATGTACATAAACACATGCCTGTCTATATATAAAACATATAAATGTATTAAAAAAAAAACCCAAAAACAGTTGTGTATTTCCTCAACTCTTGTTTGTGGAAACATATTAGTAAAGAACACCAAAAGTGCAACACATCAGTACTTGCATTAAATACTGCAGTAAACAAGGAAGCTGCTGCTTGAATTCATTCACTAATGCCAGGAGCTATCAAGCTTTTGTGAATTACATTATTTGAGGTGCTTTGCAAAGGAAAAGAGATGAAGAAGCTCCTGATTTTGGCCTGACTGTTGATCTCTCTTGTATTTTCTTTATAATAACATGAAGTTACATTGTTCTGTGCTGTAGATTATCTATGGTGACAACTGTAACAGATACTTACATTATTTCTTCCTCTTTTTTAGAATTGGGGATATCTTCAGTAAATAACTTGCTGCTTACAGAAACGACTGAAATAACTGAAGTTGTGAAATACAGGTAGGCAATACAGCTAGTTTATTTTTCATTTTAAATGTTCAGCTGAACATGGATGATGAATCTATTAATATTAATTGTGATGACAAAACCATCAAGTCATTATTGGGTTTTTAACCTTAAATAGATTGGATCTGATTTCATGGCACTTTTCATGAATTCTAAAAATCATTTTGATTGCCACCTTTGTAATGGTGGCTGAAAAACAGCAGGGTGCTCTTACAGCTGAGAAAGCAAATAGTATTCCATCAGAAGAGGGGTGGTGAGCAGGGACAGGGAAATGATTGTCTCTTTCCACTCTGCTCACTGTCTCTCTTGATTGTCTCTCTCTACTCCCAGTTGGAGTACTGTGTCTAGATCTGGGGCCCCCAATACAAGAAAGACTGAAATACAAGGAATTGTTGGAGAGGGTTCAGAGGAGAGCCGCATAGATAATCAGGGGGCTGGAGCACCTCCCCTACAAAGACAGTCTGAGGGAGCTGGGCTTGTTCAGCCTGGAGAAAAGAAGGCTGTGGGAGGAAGAGACATCGTTGCAGTCTTCTATTATCTAAAGGGAGCCTATAAATAGAAGGGAGTCAACTCTTTACAAGGATAGATAATGGCAGGATCAAGGGGAAATGGTTTTAATGTGAGAGAGGGAAAATGTAGTTTGGATGTCAGGGGGAAGTTCTTCACAGAGAGAGTGGTGAGGTGCTGGCACAGACTGTCTATAGAGATTGTGGATGCCCCATCCGTGAAGGCGTTAAAGGCCAGGTTGGATAGGGCTCTGGGCAGCATAGTCTAGTGTTAGGTATGGAGTTTGCTGGCACTGCCTATAGCAGGGTGGTTGGAGCTTGATGATCCTTGAGATCCCTCTCAACTCAAGCCGTTCTATGATTCTGTGTGTCCTTGATGACAAATCCAGCAGAATTATGATAAGCAGACTTCTTTTGTGCTTGTAATAAGAACATTGGTTAATATTCATACCTAATTCAAACCAACTTTAATAGGAAGTCCAGATGCTTTGTGACCCTCATTGATTTTATGAATTATTTTTGATAGCATTGATGTGTCTTATTGGCCCAACAGACTCCAGTACTCCTGGATAAAATTCCACTTATTTTATATATGTTTTCCCCAATTATTGTGAAGTATATTCTCTTTGGCTTTTTTTGATTATTTTATGTCAATTTTACATACCTATTTCATTGCTGAAATTAAGTTTTGAAAATATATTTTCTATATCTAATTCTTCAGTAAAATGATAAAATTCTGGTTTTCTTTCATGACTAAGAATTTTACTTAAATTTAGTATCATGTGTTACCGCTTATTGTAGTTTGTTGAGCTTTGGAAGACCCATTCGGCTTGTCTATACTATTTTGGCCATTATTTTTAATGAGCTGATTTGACCTTTAACAAAATTCCAGGATATATCTATTCCATATCAATTTGAATAGTTGATATAATTGCTGCACATTTATGTAGGATTGAGTTCAGTGGATTCAAAAGGTTTTAAATTATACTTTAATGTTTTCCTTCACTGTTTTCTGTTCTGTTGTCTAAAAATTCCATATGAACTTTCAAGACAGATTGTTAGATAACAGCACCTTAGGAAATATGAACAAAAAAGTGTTACACGTGTTGCTTCCTCAGGAAGAAATGTGTCTGGTGAACACACTACAGAATTCTGTTCTAAGAGTAGAGCATGCAAAAAAATATTTAATTACTCAAGTACTTATGAATAAATATTTTTCTATTTTACATCATCCTTTCTGCTTTTGAGCACCATTCATGAAATATATAATTTGAGTAACAGTCAATGATTTCCCTAAGCACAATCAAAGTCAGCTGAATTTCATTTAAATATTTTTTAATAGCTAAAATGACTTTTTTTCCTCTCTCTCTTTTCTTCTTTGTCTCTCCCTTCTCCTGAGCTTGTTTGACAACTCTGAAATGTTTTGAGTATGACTGCAATAACAGACATGTTTGGGCTAATCTTTCATGTTAAGCACTTCCTTTCTATGAGCATACTTGCTTTTTTCAACTGTGCTTTTGCTATTAGTTGTAAGCACTGTGCTAGAGAGCCTGGAAGAGAGAAGTCCACACATGTATTTATCCTCTAGAGATTTGTAACAAAGAAGTAGTTTTTATTACTAGCATCTGAAACTGGAAGGGTAGGTGGTGTCGTACATCAGGGACAGGAGCTGCACACTGCTTCTTCTGGCCCTGCTGTTTCATCTGTGGCCTCTACAGTGCTGATATGTCTCAGGAACAGATCCAGAAGCTTATATACCTGCCTTTTTAAAAATGTTACAGTGGGGAATTGGCATGGTGTGTGGAGATGGGAAATATCATTCTGGAGATTCTGTCAGGAATTTGAAGAGGAGAGCAGAGAGAAGAAGACAGTGTTCAGATGAAGTAATAAAACAAAAAGCATCCTGTGAAGGATGGTGGAAGTGAGAGAAGAGACAAAAGGCATTTGGGTGGCAGAATATGGGGATAATAATAGCAGGTGAAAGATGTTGGTGATTCGTGGTTGAAGAGGAAGACCAAGGAATGGAGGTAGCATGTTTAAGGAGAACAGGGATTGTACCGAGTGTATCAGGAGGGCTTATGCATGGGTGAGAGCTGGTGCAGGAGCAAACCAGTGATGAAGAGAAAGGGCTTCTATTCAAGCACTGGAGACAGTCAGCAGTGATACACTGGGAGAAGGGGGATGCAAGAGGCAAAGAGAATTGTGGATCACAGTTGTAAGTGTTGGAAGAGACCTCTAGAGATCATCTAATCTAATCCCCTGCTAAAGCAAGAATGGGTTGCATAGGAAAATATCTAAACGAGTTCTGAATATCTCCAGAGGGACAAACTCCACAACCTCTCTTGGCAGCTTGTTCCAGTGCTCTGTCACCCTCAAAGTAAAGATTTTTTCCTTACATTCACGTGGAACTTCTTGTGTTCTGATTTGTGCTCATTACCCCTTGTCCTATTGCTGCATACCACTGAAAAGTGCCTGGACCCAATCACTTAAGTACCTCCTGTTAGGTATTCATAAGCACTGATAAGATTATCCCTCTCAGTCTTCTCCAGGCTGAACAGTCCTAGATCTCTCAGCCTTTCCTCATAATGGAAATGGTGCGGCCCCCTCATCATCTTTGTGGTCCTCCACTGGACTCTCTCCAGTAGTTTGCTGTCTTTCTTGAACTCAGGAGCCCAGAACACATTACTCCAGATGTGGCCTCACCAGGACAGAGAAGAGGGGAAAGTTCGCCTCTCACACCCTGCTGGCCATGCTCTTTTCAGTGCACCTCAGGAAACTACTGGCGTTCTTGGCCATAAGGGCACACTACTGGCTCATGGTCCACCTGTTGTCCACCATCATACCAGGTCCTTCTCTGCAGAGTTCCTTTCCAGCAGGTCACCCCCTAACCTGTACTTATGTGTGCGGTTATTCCTCCCCAAGTGTGGGGCTCTATATTTACCCTCACTGAACTTCACAAGTTTCCTCTACACTCTACTCATCAGTATGTCCAGGTTTTGCTGAATGGCAGCAAGGTCTTGTAGTGTGTCGGCCACTCTTCCCAGCTTTCTATCATCAGCAGGCTTGCTGAGGTTGCATTCTGTTCTTTCATTCAGGACACTGAAGAAGATGTTGAACAAGACTGGACGCAGTTCCAGCACCTGAGAAACCTTGTGAGTTACAAGCCTCCAGCTAGACTGCACTGCTGATCACTACCCTCTAGTTACTCTGCCAATAGACCAGTTTTCTTCCACCCCACAGACTGTTAGTCTGTCCCATGCTTCCTGAGCTTACCATAGGAAACATCATAAAAAACCTTGCTTAAGTCAAGATAGATTAACCTTCACTGCTCTCTCATCATCTACTTTTCCTTTTGCTATCAACAGACCTAAAGACCTTTGTGTTGTCCTTAACTTCCTTTGCCTGACTTAATTCCCAGTGGGTCTTAGCCTTCCTCATTGCATCTCCATATACCCTGACAACATTCCTATATTATTCCTGAGTGGCTGGACCCCTTTTCCATTGACTGTCTTCTTCCATTTCAGTTTTACTTTGAATTCCTTGCTAATCTATGTGGGTCTCCTGCCACCTTTGCCTGATTTCTTATTCTCAAGAGTGCACTGATCTTGGTCTTGAAAGAATTGGTACTTGAATGTCAACCAGCTCTCTTGGGTTGTTTTACCATTTAATGCTCTAACCCATGGTATATCTACAAGTAGGTCCTTGAAGGACTCAGAATTGGCTCTCTGTCCAGGATTGCAATCCTATTTGTTGTCTTGTTTCTTCCTTGTAAGATCCTGAACTCCACCATCTCATGATCACTACATCTAATATAGTCTTCCGCCTTCACATTCCCAACTAGTCTTTCCTTGTTTTTAAGAACTCCACAGTGTGAAAATATCTGTACTGTGCTCTTGTGCCAGAAACAAGTGTAGTGTAGTGGGTATTTCTAACCTGTTGATTTCCCTTTCTGTGCATATTCCAGGAGTGTCTGCAGGAAGCTTCAGTTACAGGTCAGGAAGTACAGCCTTCCTGGCCTGTCTCACTGATAGTGATTGAAATTTGGAAGGGTAATATCTCCACAAACATATTGCAGTCTGTCCTGTTCTAGCCTTCAAACAAGAAAACAAATGCATTTCTTCATTTATTTTTAAGTATTTTGCTGTTCATTCTGGCATGAAATGATGGTGCAGAATAGTGCAGCACCAGCAAGGCCATTCCTTGCTGCCTCTTTACTGAGAAGCCTGTAGCTTCTCCTTCCCTTGAGCCCCTGTAATTGTGGCTGGACTGGCATCTGGCATCTGACATAGCCAGAATTGTCACATGAATTTGATTTGTTGATGTTTTTCCAGTAATGAGAGAATGGTATTAAGGCGTGTGGCTCTTCATCATGGTTAGTATATTCCTCACCTAGCCTTATGATATTTTGAAACTAATTCTTTCCAACTGCATGGAGCAAACTCAAAATGTTCTGGAAAAAAAAAAAGAAAAAAAAAAGTATTTTCCTTTTGCATTCCATTATTGCCACATACCACTTATCCTACTGACAGTCTAGAGCTTGGTGTGGGGAAGTACTTTTGCTGTCAGAAGTACTAACTCAGAATCTTAACAGATTATTCATGGGTGGTGTACAATCAAGGAAAAAATAATATAATTGAAAAGTACAGTCAAATAGATGTATAATCAAAAATAAACCAATAAAGAGTTAGGCACAAGGGTAACAAAGACAAAGAGAAAATAGGTGGAATGCTTACCCGTGCAGAGGGCTCGCAGTAAAGGTCTCCAAAGGAGTGGATCTCTCAGAAGAGATCCTTCCTCCCTGGCAGTCAGCACTTAAATGGGTCTGGAGAGGTGGAGCCTGGCTCCACCCCTTCCTGCAGCACAGGTGAACTGCTTTCACCTGTGCTCCCAGGGCTGACATACTGCTTGCCTCAGATAACTAATCAAAGGTTCAGGCTGTGATTCAGCAGCTCCCATACAGGTGGTGTTTGTCTGGATACCACTACAGGAAAACCTGCTTATTTTCATAATATGAATTGTCTTTTCTTTTACCTTAGTTTTGTAGTATATGGTGTTAAAATTTGGTTTGTAGGTTGTCTTTTCCAGTTAAGGTTTTCTTTGAGTTCTCACATCCTGAAAGTAACTGCAGAATTGCGTAGACTTCATTGAATGTCTTTTCATCACTCTAATTTTAATAATTGATTAAATTGATGTGTGCTCTTCACTTTAAAAGCAAAGGAAAAAAATTAAGAGATGTTATTTTTTAATATGAATGACTGCTGTTTTTCATCTTAAGTTAAGAAACTTCCATTCTTCACGCAGAAGTTCCCACTAATCTTGCAGATTAACTATTTGCAGTAACACAGGTGTGAAAACTGTGCCCTTATGTTACTTACTTTCACGTGCTCTTCTGTACAAATACTCACATTTCTTTGTTGCTGTCCCTTGCACCAACTGTGTTTCTGTCTGTCTTACACTTCAGTTGTTAAACTGGTCAGATCACTGGGTTGCAGCTGGATTGTGTGACTACTCATAGGGCTTCTTACACAGAGAAACAAAGCCAATGGGACTGTTTTTTAAAGAGCTGAAATACTTTGTTTACTTTCAGTGTAGAACACAGCTAATCCAGAGCAGTATTAATGCAGAAGTCTGCAGTTTGACACTTGTTGCTTTTCACAGTGAAGTACACCTGTGGTGTTAAGTCACTGAAGCTGTTTGCCAAATGGAAAACATAAAACAGAAGTCAGTCAGTAAAGTCCAGTAAGAAAATGGCTATAATGGAAGCCAACTTTCATTATACCTGTCTCTATGAAGAGAATATTAACCAAAAATTAGGATTGGAGAGTGTTGCAGGAAAATTGGTTGATAGCTAAATTGAATACTTAAACCACTTTGTCCACTGTGGGTAAGCCCTTCTGTAGTCTTAGGTCTACAGGAAGAGCTTAGAAAGCCTGAGGCCTCCAAGTAAATGCTTCCAGAAAGTATTACTGAAGTGTACCTGCATAATGTTCAGTGACTGCACTTTGGAATGTTGCATGTGCACTCTGAGAGATTTTTCATTTTCGACGTTTTATATTTTGACTTCTAACTAGCCATGGAATATATCTTATTATGATACTTAAAGTCTACCAGATGGGAGAGTTCTATTCTCTAAGATTTTTTTTTTTTCTTTTTAGAAGTGCAGGCATATGCTGTAATCTTAATTTGGATACATTCATATAGAGTGTGAAATATGCTTGTGTGTGTGCTTCCTTTTCACTTAAGCACAGTGTACTTTGCAGTTATATTTTCAGTTTTTTTATTCGAGGCCTCCATAATGCTCAGGACAGACTGCCATCCTCAATTAGCATGCTGAAGAATGTCCTGAAACTACTTGAGCACTGAAGTTTCAATAGGCCTTGTCAGGGATTTAGTGCTTGCTATTTGTCTTCTGTACATCAGCTTTGTAGTTAGCATCCAATGTGTAGTGCTCCCAGAAAGTATGCATGCATTACATAGTTAAGAAACCCTACACGAGAGCATAAAGTAATGAGGTACTTAAAATAATGTAAGCCTGGTTGGGCAGAGGCAGAGAAGACCTCATATGAAATATAAGAATGTTGTCTTTGCAGCAGGCTGGTTGCAAAAGAGAACTTATGGGAAGATCTCTTTCCTTAATCTTGTCTAAATTTTGTTCCTAAATACAGGTTTAACTTCTGACTGGCCATTTAGAGATATTTTGAAGTCTGTTTTCTTGAAGAGTATGATGTTCTCTTCTATATTAATGTTCTAAAGAAAGAAAGAGTAAATGATAGACAGATGTTTGCTAATGGTATAATTTAATTTCAAGTTCCTCTTTGTCCACAGAAGATACCCTGATATCACTTTGGCGTCTTTTTTTGGACCAACACTTGCTATAGCACATTGAAGAACACAGAATGGCTTATTTTCTAGCTCTGTTTTTAACTTGATATACTGCTTGCAGGGTACTCCCTTAATTGAGAAAGCCTTTGAGGACATATGTGTTCCAGTAATCACTTACTCAGATCTTTGGCAACTAGATTAAAAATACTGTCTTGAAACATTCTATTTCAGACATTACTGTTTCACAGATGTCTTGCTTTCTTTTGTATGTGCTTATGTCCCAAGTTGTCACAGCTTAGTTCAGCAGTTTAGGTGCTACTAAGTGTTCAAGGGAGACTGATCTGAAACATTTATTGAAATTCTTCATTCAGATATCAGTTTTCTCAGAAGACAAGATTCTGCAATGTAACTTACCTCTTAATATAGTGAACAAAGTAATTTCTTATTGCCCCTGCCTTCTTAGGTGTGAGCCAGCCACAATATTTTTCAAGAATTCAATTTCTTTTTTTGATTGAGGGCATTCAAAGAATTGTCATGCCTGTCTGTCTTTCCTTCTCTATTGAAATGTACAGCAGTCTTCAACCATACTTGTCTTTTTTGATTCATAGTTGCTAATTCTAGTGGGAATGTTATCTCAGGCTCAACTGGGGAAGGAGTGTAAGCAGGCAACAATTTATTTTATTGCTGTTGCCTGTCTGTCTGGATTATGTATGACTAACTGTTCTTTTGAGGCTGTTTTATTAGACTTTGTTTCAATTATTTGTCGACAGTTATTCTGTCAGTCGAGTTGGGGCAACTAACTTTGAGGACAAATTAAATTCAGATGCTGAACGATATCCTGAGCACATTGTATGGCTGCAGGAGGAGTTTGAAGAACTGGAAGATTGGTCTGGAACCATAGTTCACTTGAATCCTATAGAACAGCAAAAAGAAAAATGCTGCTTTTGAACTGAATAGAGCAGGAAAAGAGTAGTGGGGGAGTTGCTGTGACTTAATTTGTTTTGCTTTTTAATCAACATGAGTGGATTAGAAAATGAGGATGGTAATGCCAGTTAAGCTTCCATTTCAAGAGTAATCTTTTCACGTTAGTATTAGTATTGTTTGGAATGGTAGTTTCTCTATGTGAAGGTGGAAATCTGAAATACCTTCTCCTAAAGGTTAATGCATGAATGATGATACATATCCCTGACTTTATTCAGAGCATTGAGTTGGGTACATGGAAAAGCATTGTGATTATTTATTGAGACTGGGCAGGAAGGAGGGCCCAAGTGTGAAGCAAAATTGCCATTTAACTTGCAAAAGAGTAGGATGAAACTGCAGTTGAAAGTGCTTGCTTGGCAGGCACGAAGTGGAATTTGTTGGATATTTGGCACTGCTGCAAACCAGCTACCAAACTTTCCGGATGTTTTGAGAAACTTCTAACAAGGCTTTTTACTCAAAATGCCCCAGTTGACTAGAACGCTACTGTAGTTAATGTTTTTTGCCTTTTAACAGACTGTGACTGGGCAAGTAAACTAAAAGCCACATGGTGACTTGTGTTTATGTAATCCCAGCTGATTTTAAAGTACGTATCACCTGACTAACACAAACTCAGTTCTTCCCACTTGATTTTTCTGTTGCTGGGAGAATAAGTTTGTGATAGATCATTAAATCTTTCTGACAAAATTGGCATGGAAAAAATATCTAGAAAAAATGTTTTGTCAACAATTGCATTCTCATAAGCGCAATTTCTCCTTTATTTCTTTACCATCTTCTCCTGCTCTCAGATTGCTTTCTCAGTATCTCCTATCTTTGCCTCTGGGTATTTAGATGCAAAGGCTCCTAATGCAGCTGTTTATCTATTGTGGTATCATTACATGTGCTTTTACTTCCCTTCCCCCACCCCCCAACCCCATTTATTTGTTTGTTCAAGATCAAATCTCCCACTCAATCTGTTTGTGTTTAAATGTAAGACCTGTTTCAGGAGCATGGTCTCTTACTATTCCTTGCTTCTGCTTGCTTCTTTTCTCCCTTTCTTCCCATTATATCCTTTCTCATTACTTCTCTGTCTTTTTCTGTCTCTTTCAGCTGCTTCTATCTCAAGTAGCTATAGTTGTTGTTCTTGGTGTGGTTATGCTGACAAGTGTACCTGTGATTCAAATGCTAGTGGGCACATTGTTCTGAAGTCTTTAATGGGATGATGAGCTAGGAAACTCAAATACATTCACAATGTTAATAGTTGTCCAGAAACAATAGGTTGTGTCTCAGAAACTGGTTGTATTTGGAGGACACTTTTTCAATATGAACAAGCAATTTTGAAAAGAAGAAATTTCAGCCACTTCAACTGTAAAGCTTTTCCCTATTACATTCTCATTCTGGTAGTATTTATAGATTTTGGAAAGTTTTTGATTGGTTGGTTTTTTGTGAGAAGCTACTTTTTCAGTATATCATTCATTGAGATATTGTAGATGATATGTGTTCAGAACTCCTTCAAAAATCCCCACTTTTTTTTTTCTCATTAGAGAATCAGTACAGAATTAATGAGTTGATTTCCAGTATGTGCTGTTATTACTGGTGGTACTATTGATGTTTAAACTTTGTAGCATTCTGTATTGTTATAAAATTAAATCAGCATTTGTTTTGAATTCTTAGTCTCAAGATGAAGCTGATGGCTTTGTGCACATCTCAATAGATGAACAGAAATGCTTGATTCTAAGCATATAATAAATATTTTCAAGCATTCAGAAATGGGTGTAAAGGCAACTTAAGAAGCACTGGAATGCTTAACTTAAGCATTAACTTAAACTTAAGCATTAACTTAAACTTAAGAGGTACTGGAATGCACTGCCCAGGGAGGTGGTGGAGTCACCGACCATGGGAGTGTTCAAGAAACGTTTGGATGTTGTGTTGAGGAATATGGTTTATCTGGGAAGTATTGGTAATGGTTGGACTAGATGATCTTCTAGGTCTTTTCCAACCTTGATAATTCTGTGATTCTGTGATTCTGTGAAATGCACTTTCTTGGTACACAGTGTTATTCAGTGTGCTACCTATTCAAGAATAAGAGTTATTTCAATGCAACTTCGTATTATTCCACCACACCTTTGACTGTTCAGCATCTTTGTTCTTTGAGTTACTTATGGTGGTTGGGTGTTGTCTAATGTGAACTACATGTGTTTGCTGGCTCTTCCTCCTTCCCCCACTTTTTCTATCAAATGCATGTCTTTAAAATTAAAATTTAGGTCCTTTCTAGCAGTTGTTCTGTGATCCCAATTATGGAGCATTACTACAGGAAATGGAGAGAGAGACATGAAATTTGGCTAGGAAAAAGAGTAAAAAAGTGAAATCAAGTATTCCAGTGGAATCAAGAACAGGTGGAATCAACTGTTACAAGTAAATATGGTACTGGTACCTTTTTTGATTTTCTTGTATGCCTCTGGGTGAAAGATCACAATTACAGGTTAAGACATCACAAATTCTGGGTTAGAAGAACAATTAAGTTCCTGTTGCACTGGAAGTATTTATATTAGTTATCCTACTAGCTTCTTTGTTTTCCACAAAGTTGTTATATGGCACAAAAACCAAAATAGTTAACTGTGTCTTGCTTTATTTTATTTTGTTTTCCTAAAGATGAACTTTTAAAGCAGTTTCCTTCCAGAAATTGTACTTGTTTGTCACTGCCTTTCTTTAAAGGGATAGTCTAACCTGTTTCTCACAAGGTTAGCAGAAAATAGATTAGACAGTGTGCAAATGTCGTATGTCAGCGCAGAATTAAAATATTACATATCTGTCTACAGTCTTTCCAGAATTAGATCACAGGTGTCAGCATATGGAACTGGTAACATTCTTTTGGTTTTAGACTCTATCTGGAAGTCATCATCTGGCTGAGTATGTAAGCTTGTCAGAACATTGTGTTAATCTTATGGGCAGCCAGCACTGCAATTCCTACTGCCTTTTATGGAGGCTTGAGTTCCTCTAAGCTGGCATAAATCCCAAATGCTTTCTCCACAGTTCCTGGAGAGACAGACTTTCAGGTAGGGAATTTCTAATCTGAACTGAAAAGTTATTTTAGCTAAGCTATGGTAAGACCTGAAAAGAATGGGCCTAGAAGAAAGACGATTTCCATTCTATCTCTTTGCTGAGTAATAGTGTGACACACTATGTTACAATACTTTTATCCCCTGTGTACTCTCTGAATACGTTTATTACTGTAAAACTGATTATCACTTTGGTTTGCTTTCCATGAAATGGAATCTTTCTTCTCCATTTTCATTGTAAACTACTAATTTTCATGTAGCATCTAAAAAACCAAAGCTCTTTTATGAGTAACTGTGTATTGACATCAGAATTTTTTTCAAGAATTCATATATTATTATTTCCTATTCTTTTTCTGCTATTCCATAGTTGTTTGGGTTTTTTGTTTGTTTTTTTGCCTAGATGAAGAGGAATCAAAAGTGAACACCAGTTATTTTTTGGTATTTTCTTTCTGATGACAGTACAAATAGTAAACAACTTCTTTATATGTGAATAAGCAAGACAGTACCAGAGTTAAGCAAGAAACAATTTTAACTTGGGATTTTATTGGTATTATTTAAAATTTTGCAAAATATTCTGAATAGAAATACTGCTCGTATCCCTCTTCCCTTCATAGCTGACATAACCATATTAGCATTTTTATAGAATGATAATAAAAGATTTAATAGTAATTACTGAGTAAAACTGAGAAGGAAGTTCATTGTCAATGAACATCACTGTGTGCTGGTTTAGTGGTTGTGTTCTTTTCTGTTCTGTGTCCTAGCCAGCGTAAGTATGTGTATGCAGATGACCAGGATTTTTAAATTCAATTGTTACTTGAAGGTTAACAAATAAGGAGATGGTTCTTAATGGTTCTGAAAATCATGCCTCGCTGGTTCTGAAGCAGTGCTCTAATGTTAACTTTTCATACAATCATAGTGAAGATAAACAGGACATAATTCAACAGTGTTTGAAGACCTTTTTTACTGAATTGGATAGTCGTATGAAATTTAGTAAAGGCGTGAGATTCCTGGTGCAGCTGTCCATATGTAAATAGATATGATTGAATGGCTGGGATTCTCTGAGTACTCTGGTTGGGGGAAAAAAGGGGAATGCACTGTTCTGATGGTCCAGTGCTCTGAGAAAAAGATAATGAAAATCTTTGTGTCCCCCTCCAAAGACATGCGCTTCAACAGGAATGAACCATGCAGCTGCAGCCCTAGCAACAAGCACTGGAGAAAAGAATTAGGGCAGCTTTCCAAAGGAGAACAGCCACATTTGAGTATGATCAAATTAAGCTCCCAGCATAGCAGTTAGAAGAAGCAGTTAGAAGAACCTGTGTGCCTGTCAGTCTTCTTATTGTAAATACGTATATATATGTATATGTATGTATGAATATAGTCACATATATGTGTGTGTATGTGTGTGTGTATTCACAGGATTATTTGTAAGGTTTGTATTGGTTCTTACCAAGTGGTTATACTTATTCTAATAGATGTTTTCTAAATAAATTCATAATATGTGTTTCATTTGTAAGATACAGCAATATGATCAGTTTGCATGAAGAGTCCTGAATGAATTGGGATACTGCTGCTGATGTGAACAAAATAAGCTTCCCTGAATATCCAGCTGTACTCATCACAGGTCTCTGCATGTTTGGGAAAGACGGAGAGCTCATTTGAAAGGATGGCTTAACAGTGAATACCTTAAACCAAATGATCTGTGGCTGAATAGCAGAGGGCTTTTAAGAAGTGACTGGTGATGCCTGTGAAGAGGCAACAGCCATGTCTGGCTTTCCTTGAACCTAGCCCCTGAGCTATCATCCCCATCTCTTGGGAGAACCAGAGGAAGTCAAATCCACACATATCTTCCTTGAAGCTGCTGTTACTGTCTCATGCTCAACTAGTTAATGTAAGGAAGAAAGGTAAAAGGTAACATAAAAAATTACATTGCTTACACTGTTTTCCAGTGATTTGATATACTTCAGTAAGATTGGTACTTTTTTGTTTGTTTTGCTTTCTTACGTCCTAAATCCAGTCCTTAATATCTATCAGAATCATAGAATCACAAGGTTGGAAACGACCTATAAGATCATCTAGTCCAACTGTCTTCTCATTACCATTGCAACAGTCTGTTGCCTAAGTCAGGGCCCAGAGCAAACAGAGCAGCAGATCTGATGGTTTCTGGGTGAGCTGTGGTGAGGCTGATCTGCTGACTTGATGTGCTGAGAGTCTGGAGCAAACATGTTCCCATCTGCTGACTCTGCTACAGAGATGATCATGTCCTGCAGAGAAACAAGGTAGAAAGCTGTAACAGAATCACTGAAAACTCTTAAGAGTGGGATTTACTGGCACTTGATTGTAAATGTGATACAGTATTCAATTCTTAGTTCTTTTGTTTTTAATTTTGCCTTTTCCTTTACTAGTTCTTTACGTCGCCTATGCAGTGAAAGAGGGCTGAAGGCTAGGAAGAGCCTCAAATAGTCAATTTCCACTCAAATGGGTGTTCCCTCAAATAGGTGTGTTTGTTGACATGCCTTAAAGTTCAAAGGCAAAAGACTGACACCTGTGTAATACTTGGATATAACTTGAGCTTCAAATTTTTTTTGTGAAGGGTAGGAAAAATAAGGAAACTATTTTAGACTGGGATGTGAGGCTGTACTTAAATGCCAAATTTAACAACTACATCTTGTGTTCTTCACAGAAATTTTTTAAAGAGCTGCCTTGTATTTAAGGAAGGTCAACCATAATGGAAAAAAAACTCATTAAAAAGCATGTGTAACTTTTATCTAAATGTGTACTTTTTTTAACCTTAATGTGAGCTTTCAGATAAAAGGTTGTAATGCCAGGCAAAGCAATTAGCTTGTATTCTGTTTGTTTCCTGATAGACACAGGATTTCTTTGTCAGCAGATTCAAGGAGCAGCACTCACACACACATAGAAAAGAAAAAATGAACAGATGTATGGCATTAGAGGAGATGAGATCTCATTGAAAATAGGGAAATTCTGCATGGCAATCTGAATTATCACAATTACAGAAGTTTGACAATTCAGTCAAGTTAGTTGCTGCTTGCTTTTCATTTGAGTTTATTTAGTTAATCAGTTCTACAAACAGATATGCCCTCCAGCAAAATCCTAGTAACTCAGTTCCAGATCTTCCATTGGGAGAGACTGCACATATGAAATATTATGATGTTATTACATGATTTACAAAAACAAATAAACAAAAAAATCAAACCGTGACAAGAAACGAAGAAACAAACAACAACAAAAAACCCACTCAGAAATGTGAATGCAGCAGCAGTCCTTCTCTGTGCTTTTTTAGTAGAGAGGATTGCACTGAACTTTACAGCTTAAGCTTCTAGTAGTAATGGAGATTGCCAGCAGTTCTGTTGTGTGCTGAAATAATGCTCACCAGAAGTGTTGTAAAGGTCAGCATGAAGGCATTTGCCAACTGTAAATATTTCAAAGTTATTGCAGTCTCTTCTTTTAAAGAGGCTGCAGAAGTTTTTAAGAGTTCAAAGTAAGTGGTGAAAAGGGGCAGAAATTTCCATAGCGCTACAGAAAATAGTGCATCTTCTCTCAAAATCCAGAAGTCTTCACTCTTACCTCCTTTGTTAAAGTTATCGTGCTAGTTGGGACTTTTATGAGTTTTCCAAATCTTTTTCAGTTTAATTATTGTTTCTTGGTCATTTGCCACAGCAGTTTCTAAGAGAAAATGAAGCTGGTGTTCTACTTAGTGCTTTGTATTTCCAAATTGACGCAGTCCCTGCAGATGTCAAAGTTTAAACTGTGTTTAAACACAGCACAATCTCACGTGAAACACCTGCCTGTATTCATTGGCTTTCCTGACCCAGGCAGTACCTGAAGAAGCAATGGCTTTGTGCATAGAGAAGTATAATGACCCGTCCTGTTTCTCCACAGCAGCACTTGCAGCCGGGATGGTTGTTCTGAATAGCTAGGTAATCTTGTGGTCTAGGGAATTAAGCATTTGTCGAGAGATAACTGGTTAACCAAATTTACCTATCAAAAGAGGTAAGACTCCAGGCCACAGGGAATAAGTGGTATTGGCAGTGGTTGGGTTTGTTTTTTTTTTTGTTTTCTCAAGCTTAAATTTGGGAGAATCTGATGTTAAGTTCATCATGAGCTAAGCCTTGTAATTCAGGTCATTTTCTGTGTCTTGTTCTGCAGTCTTACCAGTGTAGCATACACGAAAGGCCTTGGATGAACCTGGCAGTCCTTCCTGTTGCAAAGAACTGCAGAGGCTGCTCCTGCTGTTTGCCTTCTGGTTTTGTCATCCGTATTACAAAAAGACTGCCTGTTGTGTTGCTGTATGGAAAAATCTGTAGCTGATCTTGAGTATTTCCTTGTTTCAAGTGTTCAAACAGTTCTGACTGATGTGAGAAACACTTGACTCTTCATGCTTATTTATGGAGAATCTTATTTGGATTGGCAGCAACATTCTTTTCATAGCAAGGAAGTGTAAATTTTGTGTATTAGTTATTCAAAACCTTTTAAGTTTATCAGCAGTACTGTATGTCTAGTGATTGTCTTGGTATGAGAAGTACTGTTTATTTTTCAGACTTCCGTAGGGTTTTTGGCTGCCTTTGTTTGTCAAAATTTTGGAGAGATGGGATGAAAAAGCCCATATTCTCACATGTATTTTGGTTTGCATTCCCTTCTTTACCTGCTTGCAAACAGATCCTGCCAAAATAGTACAAAGATTTTTGCGTGGAGGTAGTATGCCTTTGATCTGTATGCAGGAATTATTAATGTTGTTTTCAAATGTGTTTTCTTGTAAATAATCACATTTTTTTCCTTTTTCTTACTCCAAAACAAATTCACCTGAACTTAGTTTATGTGGAAGTATTAATTCAGTGTGGAAGCAAATACTTTAGGGGTAACGTGATGGCAAAACGTGACTTGCTTACAGTGGGAAAAGGAACATAGCTTCATTGCTGTGCTAGCATACAGTGATAACAGTTCTCATTCTGCTGTTATCTGCTGTAATGGCCCTGTATTGGCCATTACAGAGTGTAGTATGTGTTCATCTTTTTTCTTCACTGTAGGTGCATGGTGGAGAGATTCTTGAAGAAAGGATGAAAGGGTAAAATTAGGTAGGGGCAGTGTCTAAGGATGGAGCCAGTCTGGTGTGGAAATGTGGACTATATAAGGACAGGGGGAAGGAGCATGGCCTCCTCCCTCAATAGAATTTCTAGGAACAAAAGCATGAAAGGATTCTCAAACAAGAGACGCCCTTGAGGAAATCACTTTGAAGGTCAGATTGTTTGTTGCATTAACCATGTAGAAAAATGCCTTGATAGGCTTGTCTAAAAAAACCCCATTGCATCCCTTTACTCAGAATGTCATACATAATAAAAGGCAAGTAATGTACGATCTGTCATGCGCACTTTACAGGCGCTTTCTTGAATTATAAGAAGGAAAGGAGCCATTTCTGCTGTATCTTGCCTTTTGGAAGCAATGAGGAGGTTGTGAAAAGATTGTTTGAGAAAGAGAATAAGAAGTTGTGTGAGGCCTGTTAACTTTGACTTGTTACTGAAATAAAGATGCAGACTTTTAAGACGGTAATTAATCATCAAAACAGTTCTCAAAGAGAAATAATAGATTATTCCTCGTTCATTTTTTTTAATGACATTTGAATGGCTGAAGGAAAAAAATATCACAAATCAGGCTAAAGGTTGTTCTTAGTGTTCATTCAGTTCTGACTTCAGTTTCTTTTTCTGTAGAATGTAAGATAGCAATGCTATAGAATTCTCTTCAGTTTAAAAGAAATATCATCCCACTTAATGTAACTTATCCATACAAGACTTTCTCAAGTTAGCTGATGTTTGTCCACACAGCAAACGTTGATATTGAAGACCTTTTTTTCTCCCTTATATTGAAACAATTTTTTAAAAAACCTGAAAATTTGATTAAATACAGAACACATGAGAAGCATATCATTAGCCACAAGTCAACTGCTGACATCGCTGACTTTATTAATTGTTGTGGGGATTTTTTGGCTGACTAAAAATATATATTTTTAGCAGTGCTTGGTAAAAGACAATAAAGAAATGCAGATTTCTGTCATGATGACATAATGATAAATTTATACACCAGTAATATGATTGGTTTTTTTTCCTCCATTAAACTGTAACTGCTGTAGGTCAGCTTTAGTAAGTCAGCTTTCCTTCCAAGCCATATTTACATTTCTTTAGCTTATTTTTTTCCTCTATAGTTTCTCATTTGAAAGCTTTTGCCTCTAATCTCTAGTCTCATGTTTTAACTATAAAATCTTGATATTGAGAATACCAATTAGGTTTTTTAAGATCTTGTTATGTTAAGAAAATTCATGCAAATAAAATTGTTCAGTTTTGCACATCTGTGCATTGAATTTGATACATTTCAAAGTACAGTGCTGTCTGGCACAATTACAGCCCTGTGCTGTTTAGTCACTACAGTAAAGAAGGCAAATGTTCTTTATTTTTTATATTTGGGGGATTATCTGTCTTTGAGGTGTACCTGACAAGTCAACTTGAGTAGGTGTAAGCGCTGCATATCTGATGTACTAATATGTTACCTTAAGAAAAGTCTATGTATCAAGGATGTTTCACAATGTTATGTTCTTGAAGGGCTGCTGAGCATACAGCGTAGCCTTTGTAAATATGGAAGATAAGGGTTGTCTTGGAGGAAAGGAAACTTTTAAATGTTCATAAAGCTTGATAGATATCATATACCAAATCCCAGTGTGATATTAGAATTTCAGATCTGGTAGAGAAGAAGCATAAAGTGGATATTGCAGCCACTGTCTAATATATTTATCACATAGCATTACTACATTATCTTTTCCACCTATACAAGCACTAAAACATGTGCAGTAGTGTTAGCTAAGAAGCAGTATGTTGTATTGCTGTTCTAACTCCAAAAGGCCATTTATTTTATTAATTCTAAGCAACAAAATTGAATAAATGACAGAATTTCACTTTGAAAAAATAATGTGCTTTTCTCATGAAATATTCTGAGTACATGACTTTATAGGTATGCTACTGGAATACAAAGAAAGCAGATGTCAAGATAGATGTGAAAATTTTTAAAAAATTATCACTGGTTTAAGTTACCAGCACAGTATATTCAGGAATTAAGGAATTCATGTATGCATTATGTATTGGCATCAGTTTTTTCCCTTTGAGGATAACAGAATTCATCTTTGAAACTGAAACAGAATTGTCACACAAAAATGTTGAAATTGCACAAGCATCTTTGAGCTCTGTTTAAAAAAAAAAAAAAATGATAATGAAAGCAGTAAATGTTTTATTATAGTCCTGTACCCATAAATGTACTTCATGCATGAAACTCTTAAATAGAAAAGGGAGAAAGCAGATTCTTTAAGTGCAGATTTTTTTTTGTCATTGCATTAGTCTGGAAATAGTTATTTTAGTTTTCATGCAATGCAGCTTTGGTTCTATCATGAAACAGAGCAACATGCAGCAATTTATCTTAAAAACAGTGGTGTTTCTAGCTCTTAGTGACCCGAGCTGCCCATGCCAAGGGAAGAGGCATAGTGCTTGCAAGGTAGGAGGGATACTTGGTGAAGGGTCTTGCTCTGAGGTTGGTGAAGGAGGGGTCGTGATTACTCCATGGGGTGCTTGGAAATCAGCCTGCCTGCATGTGGCAGCTAGCTCTCTCACTTAGAGGCCTGTGCTTACGGATAGGGATAATTTGCAGTGTGGTTTGGGGAGATTTTTGAGGGAGTTAGGATTTTCTGGGGAGTCTTTTGTGCTGTCATGGCAGATGTTTCTTAATCCAGAGGAGAACTTCCCATTTAGATGCGTGAGCCAACACTGTTAGGAAGATCTGAGGAGCTTGATAATCTTTCTTTAATATAACTACAGCCTTGTTAGGACTCCTGATGTCTGCAATTGAGTGTGATTGAAACATCAGTTTCCAAACGCCTCGTAGCATGGTGGAAAATACGTTTCTCAGACTACGTCTGAGAAGCAGATAGTTTTTCTGGGAGTTAGATTTTAGTGTACAAGGAAAAAATTTCTACTCACAAGGAGATTAACAATTAAACAATTGACTGTGAAAGTAAATTGAGAAAAATGTGCTGTTTAGATTTTCTTTATTGTTCTTTTAAGAAATAGAGTGAGCTTGCTACTCAGTGCGCTCTTTGCTTTAAAGTGGCTTATTTCTTCATACTGCAGTGTTCTTGGACGTCAAACAAAATTTTTGTCGCAGTGGAGGTTGTGTTGAAAGCTACAACCCTGGGATCGCTGGGAGGAAATGTGGCAATCGGTACCTTCCTTGTTAGAGCCACTCTTTAGATTGTGATTGAAGCATGAAAATCAGTTTCCTGTCATATGATTCTTAATGTCTTCTGATGTACTTCTTCCCTCCCACACACACACCTCCTCCAGCTTGTGCTTTCAGAAGTAAGAAATACTGTTTTGATTAACTTTTGACTAGGTCACACTGAGTAGTCAGCCTGACTCTGCTTTGCAAATGTCATGTAATAATTCTTCCTGTAGTGACTGCAGCTTCAATTGAGTGATATGAATTTACTCTAGCATGCATTATGAAGAGATAGGAAGGGTGTTACTAGTGCTAAATGTGCTTAAGAGCAAATAAAAATAAGTGTTCTAGGAGAAGAGAATTAATAGCAGATGCACAAGTACATTGAAGCCAACTGGCTGAACCAATTGTGCAATGAGAATAAATGAGTAAATGTACAGTAGGTGAATCAGATTTTTACTGCAAAGAAAAAAAAGAAAACCTTAGTAATCTGAGAGTTTATCTCTTATCTCCTTTAGCTTTTAGAAATAAGTCAGTTTCCTGCACTCAGTGGGGTGGCTCTGGCTGATCTCTGCAGGTGCCAACAGTATCAGTGGTGTCCAGGGCCAAGAGGCTGTGAAGGGAGACAGGGCAGCACAACCAGCTGTCCCATTCTGGGAAACAGCACACCTTATTCAAACCAAACAGTTGGTGAGGTGTGGCAAGTCTTCTTGCATGTTCATGTAATATGTAGAAAATGTTTTCTTTGCATAACAACAGAAAGGTACTCGGTTTGAGAAATGTTTCTTAATCACAATTCATTCCACTCAAGCATTTTGTTTAAAAAAAAAAAAGAAAAAGGAAAGGAAAGGAAAGGAAAGGAAAGGAAAGGAAAGGAAAGGAAAGGAAGA
>JAPSGF010000125.1:4147-84520 GCA_035772895.1 Perdix hodgsoniae | reverse complement strand
AAAAAGAAAAGAAAAAAAAGAGAAGACTTAGTTATGTGAAGTATTTTAAAATGTTCTACTGGTGTCTTCTTGGAAAGAAATTGAATAGTTTGTGACATGGAATTATCATTGAAATTAATTCAAAACATGCTTTAAATTGTTGGCAGACTGAGTTTGCATCTTGGAAACCATAACCTATTTGTGATACTCTGTTTCTTAAGCATATACATGGTAATGTAATTTCTAACTACATGTCCTCTCTCTGTTGTATGAAAACAACTGTCATTAATGTAGCTGAAAGTTCACTATGGGGTTATAATATGTCATTCTGTGGTTATTTGGTGTCAGCGTAGACTTGGTGCATAGCCTGCTTACTTCCCTATTGCGAGCCACTGACTGAGAATTGAGATACATAAAGTTACTTCAGTATTGAGCAGGCAAGCCCTGCGTATCACTGATCGTTTTGTCAGCAACTTTAAGACTGCAGAACTTAAGTGAACTTGTTTAGCATTTCCAACTATGTACAACTTGTCTTAAAACTAGTTAGAGAAGTCTGTAGAATTTACACTCTTTTAATCCAAGTTTTTCTGCTCACTAGTTTGTTACCAGTGCAGGTATACATGGTGTTTAGAAAGGAAAGCCAGATCACTTCAGATAATTTTATATTGGCAATAAAATTCAAGACGTATCCACTGATGAAATATGACCCATAGGGCATTTTCCAAATCAACGCTTCAGTTGCAGTGACCTTGAACTTTTTGTGGGTAGATAGGGAATACAATTCATTGTTTCTTGGTGTGATAAGCAGGTCATTTGTGAGGAGGCAGTTTAACTTCCTGTACTTTCAGATTTCAGAACAGGAGTGGTTGTTCTGTTGAGAATATATACTTTGTTATAATGTTTCTGGAACATTTTGGATTTGCCTTTGTTTTTTTTTCAACCAGGTCAACAATTCTGGTATCTCCACTGAAATTTCTCTAGAATGAGAAGTATGTCTTGTGCAGCACGTATTTTTATCTCAAGCTGTCTGTATCTACACTTGACTGTTTTTCTATGTATGTTGCGGCATAGTGTCTTTTCTCTCAAAATATTTGTTTCTAAAATTGCATATCTCTACCTGAATAGTTAAGTTTTATTGATTTATAATAAACCCTTATTTGGTAAAGTTCTTCTTGTCGTCTTGTGTATAAGAAGGTATGCCAAACAATAAACCTGTTTTGTACATTCAACCAGAAGATTAGTAAGCGCACAAAACTAAAATCTTTGAGAATTTTCACTGTTTTTTTCATGATTAAGTTTTTCATACTCCAGCCTTTGAGTGAAGAGATAAACACTACATCAGTTTTTTAAAAAAAGACATGCAAGAGCTCTCTGAGGTGAAATATTTTTTGTAAAGATCCTAACTGAATACTAAGTATCATTCTCAGTGACGCTTAGAACCTTGGGAGGATGGGAAGAAACTGGAAATGACTCCTCATTGTCTGAATCAAGCTGCATCTGAAGGTAGTCTCAAAAGAGGGAGGTGGAATAACCTAGTATAGACAATTGTAGTGACAAAAATCTGAAAAGTTTTTTCTCCATCTCCCTAAATCTCACCCTGTTTTGAAAAATAATCATTACTTTCAGCAGAAGGTGTTGTTGACCTATAAAACCTCATTTCAGACTGACTGCAATTCTAAGATGAATTTTCTTTACCATCTGACTTAGAAACTTTTTTCCAATATGTAATTATTCTCCTATATGTAGGTGCGCTGTTTGAGGATTGTAGAGGTAAGAGTTTGTTAGCTTTATGGCTATTGTCATATTTGCTGCACATAACATGATGGTCTTAGCTCAGTGAATCAAATATTTTTTGACCATCACAGATACAGAGTTACAGGTTTTGTGTGTGGCTTCATACAGACAGAGACATGCAGTCATAGCATTTTGTAGGCTTCTGGTGTGTAGAAATTGATAGGAAGGGTTACCTGTGGTGTGGAAGTCACATGAGCTTCTTTCTTAGCAGTTTAATTTAAATTTATTGTAAGGTAAACACAAAACACAAATGGTTTGTTTACTGTTTTGTCAGTTGTTCAGGAATTCTAGAATTAGGACACTTCACTGAATTATGGAATATACTGGTTATACACAGATCCAACTTCTTCATTTCTACAGCTATTTTTAGATTTTCTTTCTGCTTCAGTGAAATGAGAAATGTCTGGGAGGAGACAGCCTTTGCTATATAATTATATAGAGAGATGAAATCTGACCCTGGCGTCAGGATGTTACATTGTGCTGCATGTTTTGTGGTGCTGCCTTTGCAGGGCTCTAGGTATTGATGGGAGGAAGACAAAACTTCAGTCAGCTTTTCAGGTGTTTTTCATCTGCTCTTGTCTCGCAGCAAGTGCAGCTGTGGCGTTATCACATGTACATCTGTTTCTGACTAGAGCATACTTTTTGAGGCCTACATCATTAGCCTACTAGTGTAGCTCCAGATGCTTACCTTGGTGATCAAGTCCTAATAAGGCCATTTGGTTCTATTTTAGCAGCCTAATTTATTCTGAGGTATGTGTGGTAGTTGTATGAGTTTGGTCTGAGTGAGCAACAGTAGAACCTCCTTGTGGGAGTCCTCTCACACTATGTGGCAGGGAAGGTGGGAATGGAGTCTGTGCACCTGGCTTCTGAGACGAGTGATGTTCAGCCTTCCTGGCATCCTGTACTGCCAAACAGACTGTCTTGTCCCATCCCACAGAACCTGACTCTGTTTTGATTATGTAGTCAGCCTCAGAACTGCTTTGCTCTTGGATGTGAGGCAAGGACATGGTAACAATAGGTTCATAGGGCTTACCATATCCTTGGATAGGATGACGGGCTTTATTGCAAGGCTGGCAGAATTACAACAGTAAGTTAGTATCAAGAATAGTGGTGTTCCATGTTCCTTTTTTTTCTTTTTTTTTTGGAATGAAGCTCTTACCATTCTGTTGAGGGGTTGCCTCCGTGAACTGCTCATGGTTTTCATGGCCTTTTTTCCATTGATTCCCACTTATTCTTTTCTCTATGCTAAACTTTCCTTGGAAATTGCTTTGAAACATTGGTTTCCTTGAAAAAAGGAACATTAAATGCTGTGAATAATTATTTTTACCTATTATCACACTAGAAAAACAGCTAGGGGTCCCTTGATTATCTCATATGGCCTATCAAGTAGTTTGTCATGTTCGGTTTTTTTTTGTTGTTTTTTTTTTTCAGTCGACTGTTGTTCCACTTGTCAAACTGCTGTGTTCGGATGGTGAACTCCAGGAACCCGGATGCTGACTAATTCCTGTGATCAATTTAGAAGTAAAAATGGGGGACTGCTCATAGAGATTTTCTGTTTCCATTCATTGTGGAAATTATGCCTTGTTCAGAGCCGCCTTAGAGCAGTAATCTGACTCCTTAGTTTTTTCCTCTGACTGGTATTACCTGTCAAGATAAATAACTTCTCTTTTCATCTGCTCTTGTATTCTGTTGTGTTACCTTCAATAGGAATTGTCAGCTAAGTAGGTAATATTATTGATCAACTGAAAATTTAGAAAAAAAAATCCTGTTAGTCAATGGAAATTGATAAGAATTGTGAATGTAGATTTCCTGTATGCATAGCAATGTGCTTAGCATTGATTCTTAAAGATTTTCACTTGTTATTAACAGATTTTCTTTGATAGGAGAAAATACATTATGTCTAGATTAGGTCTTAAGAATGACAAAATGTATCTATTTTCTCTTAGAATTTCCTTTTTCATATTTAAAACAAATTTGGATCTGTTAGTCTTCAGGTATTTTCATAGGGCAGAAATATTTGATGTTCTGTGCTGTGTTTTTCAAAGAAAAATGTTACTGTTTACATGTACGACAAATCTTTGTGAAGGAGCTAGTACAAGCTGTGTATACAAGCTCTTCCAGAAAGCTGCGTTGGACCCATGTCATTATTAACTGAGGACACAGACAGCTTTAAAACATCAGTTTTAAAGATGAGCTTGCCTGTCGTGCACAATCACTTACACAGTATTGCTTGTAAAATTTGATAAAATCTTGAAAAACAGTGCTTTTGTTTCTGACTGAACAGTACTGGAATTTTAATGATACTCATGCAAGTATTTTCTATTTCAGTTGTTACTTTTGTGCACGGGGTAATAAGAACCTTGGAGGCTGGGACATTCAAGTATGTAACAAACTTTAGCAGTTACTAGAGAATAGAACATAGGGAATTGTGGGTGGAGAGTGAAACGTCAGGACAGTGGTCAGTGGTAAAACATTTGTTCCAGCTTCTTGTTACCAGTATGTTTAAAGATGCTTAAAAATGTTCTTCTTTAAGCTTCTCACTAGCAACCGCAATGTTACTGCTTGTACCAAGTGAGCTGTTTTCTTTGACTGTGTAGTGTGCTTTCCTTCCTGTATCTATTTTAATGCTTTCTTTAAGTCATTGACTTGGTAAAAAATACCTGGCTGACTTGCTGTAGCTCCCTTCCTGCATCTTTTGCTGCCTTCCCTTCTGGTAAGTGGGTGCATTTGTTGCAGGGAAATCATTGTTGGCTTGCTACCAACTGAGAACACAAACAAACTTGAAGTATTTTTGTTCCAGTAAAATATGAGATTGACAGTGTTATATTATCAACAAAAATTAAAAAAAAATATAAAAATACAAAACAGCAACTTTTTCCTTCAAGTAAGCTGTGAGTCTTCAGCTTAGTTCATAATTTTTCAATTGGAAACAAAGCACTTTCATTAGGCCTCCATGGCTACTAGTTTGTATTGAGCTTGATTTGAAGTACAATCTGTTTTCAAGTTACTTTGGGAAATAAAATATGAAAACTATTTCACTATACATATGGAGAGAGGGCGAAAAAAGGGGAGGGAGAGATTGATTCCAAATGACCAATTACAACCAATAATCCTCAAATAAAACACTCAAATAAAATCTCTTAATTCTAAGCAGATTTAGTCATAATGTTCAAATAGGAAAACACATGAATAAAATATTTCTTTTAAAACAAAGTCAGGACCTATACTTACAATGTTCAAAATGCACAAGGAAGTCTTCACTAAAAGTCTGAAGAACTTCCAACTTCATTGTTTTGAAACTAAATTCTGAAGTATATTGCAGGGATAGGGATAAATGTTGGAAAGTTAGAGGGAAGTGGGAAAGGGATTTTGGCATTACATAGCTTGTGCTGATGTTGCATATAATGTCTTTGATCTGGCAAGAGCTCCTTACAATTCAGATATCTCAGAATCTGAGAGTGCAGAAGATATCTGGAGCATTGAAAGCAGCAGCAAAATCCCCCACAGCGTCTTCTCTGCTGGTGAGGAAAGGAAGAACTGACTGATTGCCTCTGCCCTGCCCTGTCACGGCTGACTGATAAAATGTGTGCAAATTTTTCAATAGATAGTGGGTTTTTTTAAACCTATATTGCTTTTCCTACGTATTGCTTTGTTTCAAAAAGTAGTTTAAAAATCAGGTTGGCAAGGAAGGAAACTTCCAATTTCCTTTGAGATCTGGAAAGCATCCTTCAGTTGCTGCAGCTTAAAGAGTGTGGAAAGAGTACACAAGCTTGACCTCTTTGTTAGTTTGGATGCCATGCCTTAATGTCATTCGTCCCTTGCTGCCACTTGAGCACGTATACTCTAAGCAGCAAGTAGAAATGGTACAGCCGTAATAGAGGTTAATGGAACAATATGAAAAAAGTTTTAAAAACAAACAAAAAAACACACTACAATAGCTTTTTGGAGCACCTAAAAAAATAAATAAATATATATATATATAAAAAATTTCTTTCCTATCAACTATTAGAGACAAAAAAAAAAAAAAAAAAGTAGTAGTCCTAGCCATAACAAACTGCTCATAATATGACGTAGAATACTTGGTTATGACTCTGTGTATATTTCACTTCTTTTTTTTTTTCTTCTTTTTTTTTTTTAGTAATTTTTTCTCCTCTTCTTAAATGGTAGTCTGAGCTTTGTGGCAAGTTAGTTAAAATTCAGACATTAACACCTGCAGTCATTTTCTTTCTCTTCCTGTGGTTTAATTTGCTTTAAGTAATTGTGAGAACCTTGTTACCATGCTTCCTGTCTGAAGCTATAACAAACAGTATGCAACTAGAGGATATAGAAGGTTGACCCTTAAAAGAAACTTAATAGAACAGTGGGCCGTTCTTAACCTACATAATTAATAAGTAGCTTTATTACAACTGTACTCTCCACAGAATGCAGTGTATCCCTGTTTGGATCAACTCAGGTAAATTCTCTCTAATTCCTTTTTGCTAGTAATTCTGAAAAGCTCAACTGGAAGAATGTCCAATTCATTTTTTACCTTTTCTTATTTCCTGTTCTTTTGTTAACCTAGAAAATTTAATTGTAGTTTAATAAGAGAAACTACTGATACTGTAACAAAATGTGTTTCCCACCCTCCAGCTGCTAACATAGTTTTTGCACTTTCCACCTTTGTGACTGGTATTTTACAGTAAGCAATATATTATCTTTTTTAGTTTTTTTTGGCATTAGATCAGCTTCTGTGGAATAAATTTTGAAAACCAGTAAGCTCATTTTCATTATTCCACTTTAAATAATGATGCATCCTTCTTTTTATATATTTGTTTTTCCATACTTTTAAATGAAGTAAAATAAAAGTTACAGATATAAGAAACTTGAAACATAGCAAATAATTTTGGCATGATAGTTTTATATGCTCTTCTAATTTGAATTGTGTGCTATATAATATGGCTTTGTGTTCGGAAAGTTCAAACTGGAAAAAAGCAAGTAGACACCGACCACTATTTTATCCTTGTAGTTCAGACAGAATAAGCACATTGGCCTTTCAGCCTGAGTTGTGCGATATTCTGCTTCTCTGAGCATTATAAAGTTATGTAAAGAGCAAAAATGAGAAATAATGATGCTTTTTTTGAACTGCATGCTTCAACTGGGAGCCCAGGTACTGTCTGCTTGATCTGGCAGATCTACAGAAATGAATATGTTCTTCATATGATGCCATGTTAATAGATGGATTATGTGACAAAGCAGAGAACAAGCTGTAATATGTTGTTTCAGAACCTTATTAAATGTGTTCAGATTTGCAGTAATCCAGGCTTTACAGAAACACTTTATCATCAGATTGATAATGGACTGATACTGCATAATTGCCCATTGTAGATGTAGGTCAATGTGGTCATCTTTTTCTTTCCTTCTTTTTCTTTCCAATGATTTGAAAAAGCAATTTTCCTGTTTCAGTGTGTTCTTTAAAGGCTCTGGTAACAGCATAAGATCAAGTGTCATGTTGTCAAGTGTCAGTATCTCTTCTTGCCTTCAGTATTTTCTTTTCATTTTGGTGCAGCAGATTTGTACTTGGTCCTTTATATTAACTTGGCCACTGTAAAGAACACGTGTATAGCAGAGTTGGGTATATAAAATTCCATCTCCCTAATAAATACCTGTGAATGTTCTTTTTACCTTTTAAAGGATGCAGTTACAGTCCGTTTTCTCCAGAGTTCCAGGATGTGTTTTTCCTCTCTACCTTTAAGAAAAAAAAAAAAAAAAATTACAAGAGAATTGATAGGAAAAAAAATGCTTGTTACTAAAGCAATAACAGCTTAATTTTGGCATTCAGTAGCTCTTCACATAAGATCAAGGTCAGTTTTAGAGAGAATCATGTCTGTGAG
This sequence comes from Perdix hodgsoniae, assembly GCA_035772895.1. NCBI lineage: Eukaryota > Metazoa > Chordata > Aves > Galliformes > Phasianidae > Perdix > Perdix hodgsoniae. Next base: position 76,877 of record JAPSGF010000125.1, on the reverse strand, counting down.
GATTCAAATACAGCACAATGAGTGTGACTGGGTAAAGGAGGTCTTCTGCACACTTGAGGGTTTTGAAACCAGGAAAAGCATTCAAGGCTCAGAGTAACACAGCCAGTCTTTTCAGTTTTGTTCTGAGGGTAAGTATGGTGCTTAAAGCTGCAGTAAGCTGGAGAGTGTGCAAGCTGGTAGCATGGAAGTGAGCAGGCTGGTCAGCAGAGGAATTTCCATGGCTTTCCATGAGCGTGGGAGAAAATTAACCCTCTGTAAAAATAAGAACTTGATATGCAAAATGTGGACTTTGTCGAAAAGAAGTTGTGAGAAATTTATGTCAGTGTAAGAACTTCAAGAGCTGCACATAAAAATTCTGCATCACTTGCCCAACAAGAGAAGACCAGTGCAAGACACTTGTTTATATAGTTTATGAAGACTGGGGTGTATAAAGCTTTAAAGTGCTATAAGTTTCAGTACTTCATTTTTCAATTGCTTATAATTTGAGTAGCTAGAGTTAGGAGAGAATTGCTCCATTTCAGAGCAGCTTTGGAGCCCATCTTCTGAATAGCAGAAACCTTAATTTTAAATAGAGATAAGCTATACAGTTACAAGACCAAAATAAATAAATAAAAAAATTTATATGCATTTCAGAAATTAACCATGTTCTAATTCCAATTTTGTTACGTATTGAACGAAGTCCAGAAAATAATTACATAGGATGCATAGTCTGAAATGGGGGGGAGCAGCATATTGTCTTATGAAGCTTTATGTTACACTCTTGCTGCTTAAAGTCAATCAAACTTTTACTCACTAGAAAAATTGAGAAAATTCTGTGACTTTACCTAATTATGACAATAGAGCTTCCTTACAGACCTTTAATGTTTAAAGTTATTTGAAGTATTACAGTATTACATTTCTCATTGTTGGTTGATTGTTCCCATGTTTTATTGTAGCTTTATGACACTTGGGGTTTTTAGATGGTCATTTTGGAGGTAAAAAAGGTCTTTGAAGTAGTGAAAATAAGTCATATTAGCACTGTAGTAAGGCCTCTTTTTGAAGTAAGATTGACAAAATAGAGATTATGTGGAAGGATTATTTTTTTTTAGCTGTTCAAATTGCTTTGTATATTATTCATTATAAGGAAGCATAGTAAAATATCTTTCTTTTTTCTATTCTGATAACTAGGTAAGAAATGCATATAAACATATTTTAAACACTACTGAGATCTCTTTCATATCTAGAAATAATTTTGCTAGTGTTTCTTATTTAGATGGTTTTATCACAGCATGTATTTATTTCTTGAAGAGCTTCTGTTAATCTCTTGAAAGGTAAGAAGTGGATAGGCTACCTGGAGGCTTTCGAGTTAGTACAGAAAAGGTACTGCTCCTTCTCTGCATGTGCATGATAGCCAACAGGACTGGAAAGTACCCGTTTTGTAGTGGCTGCATGGTACAGTGCCTTGGCTTGTGTGCAGTAAATTAAGGGCTTCATTTGTATTGTACGTAGAGAACTGATATAGACAGATGCTAAGTGGGTCTCCTGTACCAGAATCAACTCATCCATGGCCATTAAAAATTGCCTCACTGTGTATATACACATAGATGTACCTTGTATATCCTATGGTGTCCCAAACTACTTCACACTGTGAGAAAACACGTACAAATAATAATGCATAGCTATGCACAAAGGAAATTTGAATGAATCTGAATAAAGATGCAGCCATATTTAGAATTTTTTAGGATTATATATGTAAAAATTTTGAAATGCTCTCTATTTCATTTCTCAGCAAACCAGTGTATGATTAATGGCAAGGCAAATGATTTCAGTGAAATCTCAGAGGAATTTTTATTGCACACTTAGTGAAAGAAACCAGGTTGGAGATTAGCCAATAAACATTATTATAGCAAAGGAGTGACTGGAATCTGGAGCCTCAGTTGTTCCACGTGAGGAATTTTGAAGGTTTAAGGGAACAATTTCAAGCTCTACAAGTAATCTTCTATTTTTGAGGTCAACTGTACGTGTAACTGTGGAAAAGACAGAATGAAAAAAAAAAAAAAAAAATCTCGGTTTGACCAAGTTTATCCTGTTTGCAGATTTTTTTGTTTGGATTTAGGAAAGGTTGTTTTTTGCTTGACAGCTGTGTTACATCCTTGCTCTCTGAATGGAATGGGTAAATTTTCAATGAAAATAAATTAAGTGCCAGTAGGCTGAATTCTATAAGTTAAAGGGATGTATAGTCAATTGTGATTTTCTAAAACAACATCAGAAAGCTAGTAACAGGTTGACCAGTGGGTGCCAAAGGATTGGACACAAATCCATTATACTGCTTCATTATAAAAATTTAGAATCTAAGCCTCATTTGAATTTCTAATATATAAAATTTTGTGTAGTTTTTGAAGAAATTAGCATGTGACTTGTTTGCTAGCATCTCTTCATTCAGTAGTCAAGGTATTACCACAAAATCACTGGTAGGGGTGGCTCTCTGGGAGTATGAAATTCAGTATCCTATTTCTTTTTAATATAATGTTCTTCTGTTTTCAGGTTCATATAACGCTAGAGACCAAAGAAGCATAAGTAACATTTCCATGGTGCTGGGACCAGTCTGTTGAGAGAAGATTTCTAAAGTAACTTTTCAACTACATCGTGTTTGTCCTGAAACTATCTTGAAGAAGAGCTCTAGAGGAAAAATTTTCACATCAGAACCATTACAAATAAATCTATTTAAAGAACTTGCTACCTGGGGATACTTTTATAGAGATCAAGTCCTGGTTGTCAACTGTGCTCACACTTCAGACTGTAAACAATGAGTGAATTCTGGTTGTGTTTCAACTGCTGTATTGCAGAACAGCCTCAGCCTGTAAGTATGAATATTAGCACTGCTTGTTGTGTAATTAACTTCATTGTGCAGATTTTATGGTTTTTTAATGCTTTTTTGAATTAATGCCATTTGACCAAGTTCAGTTAGAGCTGAGCAGTTAACTATTGGCTTAGTGGGGACCTAAGAAGAGTTATAGACGACCCAATCAGGATGAAGAGAAGGATGAGGCATTCTGTGAGCAGCTTGTGGAAGTTGTGCAATCACCAGAAGAACCTCTTCTAGATCGATGTTGCACATTTGCTTTCCCTATTCTTAATGTCATATCTGTCCAAAGTCTTTGAAATAGAAGCTTGTGTACCTTTGAATTCAGTAGAGCGGGAAAAGAGAGAGAAACATGAAGATGACCTAACCTGGTACTGCCAAAGAGCAGCTGGAAATCTGGACATGGTGACTCAGTGTCCCCAGCCTGTTGTGAGGTGTGGCTGGACAGGACAGTGGTGAAAGAACTTTTCTTAGAAAAAGCACAGTAAAATCCAATTCTTTTAAACATTAGCTGAAGTCAGGATTTCAGTCTTAGTTGCTTTGTTAATTTTTAGATCAGATCTTTGAAGAGTGAAGGACTCATACTGCAGATAGCTTTTACAAGAATTTGAAATGGCTGTTGTGTGAAAAAGTACATAGTGACCAGTTTGTTAGAAGAGCTTTTAGAAGTATACCTAAGGGGGAAAGATATAAATATTCTGGTGTTTCTTTGGAATATACATCGTGCCATGTGCTATAGGAGAAAGTTTGCCTGCTTTAGGATGGAATTAACCAGGATGATACTTCAGTTGACCAGTTGATAGTTCAAGAAAAAAGCATTGCATTGTATGACATCCAGGTCAAGCTAAGTGAACTTAAAGAAAGGAGAGCTATCTTGCAAATATGACTACTAAAGCTGCATTGCAGTGACATTAGAGAAGCCCCAGTGTGAGTAGGGCAAACTCACATTCATACACCAAGGTGATCTTTAGGGATTTTAAAAAAAATCTAACATCTGATGACTTCAGAAAAAGTGCGTAGTAATTGGCACCACGCAAAGCTTGAGTGCCAGACCGATCCTGATGTGTCAATGCAAATACTAGAAATTTGACCATTAACATTTCTTACTGATGAATGCAACATTACTTCAACCTTGGTGCATTAGAACCGTAGGAAATGAGATCTCAAATAACAACATGGCCAGAAAGTCCCTTGAAACACATCCATATGTAGTCAGACTGTTTGCATAGTTTTTGGATTGTATATTTCAATTAAAATTAGATATAACTCCAAAAAATCTGAGATGTAAAACGGCATATTCTGTGTGTTTACAAAAATCTCCAGCCTTGCTCCTTATTAAAATTGTGATTCAAGCTTTGTGAAACAGTTAAGCCCAGAAAAATACATGGCATGTTAGCGTGGCATGTAGTGATCTGTAGACCATGGCTCATGGTAAGGGTGGAGAATATATTTTGAAAGTGGAGAAGAGGGAAACAACCCGTTTTTGTAGATTTCTGTTAGGCTGGTGATGTGCATTTGCTTAGGAAATTAAAGCCATCCTTAGTAATTAAAGTACAAACAGCACTTTGCTGAGCATCAACCTTGTGCTTGAAATCAGTCTTTCAGATGTTCATAGAATCATCATAGAATCATAGAATGGCCTGGGTTGAAAAGGACCATTAAAGATCATCTAATTTCAACCCCCCTGCTATGTGCAGGGTCGCCAGCCACTAGACCAGGCTGCCCAGAGCCACATCCAGCCTGGCCATGAATGCTTCCAGGGATGGGGCATCCAAAACATCTCTGGGCAACCTGTTCCAGTATGTCACCACCCACTGTGTGAAAAACTTCCTCCTAATATCTAACCTAAACCTCCCCTGTCTCAGTTTCAAACCAATCCCCCTTGTCCTATCACTGTCCACCCTTGTGAACTTCCATTCCCTCCTTTTTATATGTTCCCTTCAAGTATTGGAAGGCTGCAGTGAGGTCTCCCCAGAGCCTTCTCCAAGCTAAACAAGCCCAGTTTCCTCAACCTTTCTTCTTCAGAAGGGTATCCAGCCCTCTGATCACCTTTGTGGCCCTCTTTTGGACCTGTTTCAAGTGCTCTGCATCCTGTGCAGGGAATTCCAGGCCTGGACACAGTACTCCACATGGAGCCTTCCAGGAAGGCTTATGGCTGCAGGGAGTTCCTGAGCCTGCTACTGCCCGGAGAGGGTAGCGGGGATTCCACCTGTTTGAAGTGTGAGCAGGTGGATGAGCTGCTCAGCCTGGTGGTGGAGCTCAAGGAGCAGGTACAGAGACTAAGGACTATCAGGGGGTGTGAGCGGGAGATAGACTGCTGCAGTGACTTGCTGGTGTGCCAGAGGGAAGGATGCCAGGGAGATACCCCCAGGAAGGTGGTGGACCCCCTGCCCTAGCACAGTCGGACAGATCTGATTGATGAGAAGGGTTGGAAGAGAGTCCTGACTTGGTGTCATGGGAACCCTCCCCTGCCTGCCTACCCTGCTTCCCCAGGTTCACTAAGCAACAGGTTTGAGACACTGGAAATTGAAGGGGAGGTGAGTGGTGAGAGGAGGGTCTGCCTAGAAGGGAACTTAAGGTGAGGAGGTCACCCACAAAGGTGGTTATGGTCTCTTCTCAGAAGAACAGAGGGCTCCATATGCAGACTGGACCCAAGAAGTCGAGAAGTGTGCTGCCTTCCTGGGTCCTGGGTCAGAGACGTAACAAGAAAACTCCCAAAGGAGATTCAATCCACTGATTACTTCCTATTACTCTTAGTTCAGGTGGGCAGTGATGAAATTGCTCAGAGAAGCTTGTGAACTATGAAAAGAGATTTCAGGGGCAGTGAGGGACATGGAGTGGGCTTGGAAAGCACAAGTAATGAAACTTTGGGTTCATTGACCATGGGGCAATTTACTCGGCCTCTGGCCTGTTGTCTGTGCATGGAACCCACCTATCTCAAAGGACACAATGAATCCTGGTGCAGGAACTAGCTGGGCTTATCGAAAGAGCTTTAACCTAGCTATGATGGGGGAAGGGGACAAAACAGGGCTCACTAGAGATGAACCTAGGGGAACAATGCTTGAGCTGGGGGTGAGGCAGATGACTCAGCTGAAGTGCATCTACACCAATGACACAGCATGGGCAACAAGCAGGGGGCGTTGGGAGCAATTGTGCGGCAGGCTATGATACCTAGTTGCTATAACCAAAACATGGTGGAACCACTCCCATGCGTGGAGTGCTGTAGTGGATGGCTACAAGCTCTTCAGAAGGGATAGATGAGGAAGGAAGGATGGTGATGTGGCCCTTTGTATTAAAGACTGTTTTGATGTTGAAGAGCTTGGGGTTAGGTATGATGAAGTTGAGTGTCTATGTGTAAGGATCAGTGGGAAAGCCTGTAGGGACGACATCTTGGTGGGGGTCTGTTATAGACGACCCAACCAGGATGAAGAGAAGGATGAGGCATTCTGTGAGCAGCTTGTGGAAGTTGTGCAGTCACCAACACTCGTTCTCATGGGAGACTTCAACTTCCCTAATATATGTTAGAAATATATTACTGCACAGAGGAAGCAGATCAAGAGGTTTCTGGAGTGCGTGGATGATAGTTTCCTTACGCAGCTGGTACGAGAGCCTACAGGGGTGATGCCCTGCTAGACCTGCTCTTCACTAACAGTGAAGGACTGGTGGGAGATGTGAAGGCTGGGGACTGTCTTGGGTGGAGTAACCATGAAATTGTAGAATTCTCTGTTCTTGGCGATGTCATTAAGGGTGACTAGCAAAACTGCTATCTTGATCTTCAAGAGGGTAGACTTTGATCTGTTCAGGACGCTTGTAACACAGGTCCCTTGCTCCTTAAGGGTAAAGGGGTCCAGGAAGCCTAGATGCTCCTCAGATGTAAATCTTAAAGGCACAAACCAGGCTGTCCCTGAATGCCATAAGGCAAGCCGTAGGGGATGAAAACCGGTGTTCATGAACTGGGAACTATTGTTGAGACTTCGGAAGAAAAAGAGAGTCTATGCCCTCTGGAAGAAGGGACAGGCTACTTGGTGAGATTACAAGTAAGGTAAGCAGGGAGGAAGTTAGGAATGCAAAAGCCCAACTTGAACTCAGATTGGCTACTGCAGTAAAAGAGGATAAAAAATCCTTTTACAAATATGTCAGTGGTAAGAGAAGAATCAAGGTGAATTTCCATCCTTTATTTGATGCAGCGGGGAATGTGACCACTGAGGACAAGGAGAAGGCTGAGGTCCTCAACGCCTTCTTTACATCTGCCCTTAATAGGCAGATCAGTTGTCCTCAGGGCACTTTACACCTTGATCTGGAAATCTGGGATGCTATGCAGAGTATACTCCCAGTGATTCAGGTGGAGACTGAGAGCTCCTCCTCCATCTTGACTGTCATAAGTCCTTGGGACTGGACAGACTCCATCCTAGGATGCTGAGGAAGCTGGCAGGGGTGATTGCTGAGCCACTTTCCGCCATGTGCCAGCACTCCTGTTTATCTGGAGAAGTCCCGGAGGATTGGAGGCTTGCTGATGGGACTCCCATAGGCAAGAAGGGCCATAAGGAGGATGTGGGGAGCTACAGGCCTGTCAGCCTGACTTCACTACCGGGTAAAGTTACAGAGCAAATCGTCTTGGATGAGATCACACAGCACATGCGTGGCATCTGGGGGATCAGGCCCAGCCAGCATGAGTTCATGAAAGGCAAGTCATGCTTGACCAACCTCATCTCCATCTATGTCTGGGTGACCAGACTGGTAGACAAGAGAAAGGCTGACTACAAGATGTAGTCCACCTAGACTTTGACACGGTCTTGACACTAGCAAAGCCTTTGACACTGTCTCTCACAGTATTCTCCTGGGGAAACTGGCTGCCCATGGCCTGGACACACATACCCTTCTTTGGGTAAGGAACTGGCTAGAGGGCCATGCTCAACGAATAGTGGTTAAGTCCAGCTGGCGACCTGTTAAAAGTGGTATCCCCTGGGGGTCAGTACAGAGGTCCACCTTGTTAAATATCTTCATTGATGACCTAAATGAGGGGACTGAGTGTACAAACTGAGTAAGTTTGCAGATGACACCAACTTGGGAGGTAGTGTCAATCTGCCTGAGGGTAGGGAGGCCCTTCGGGAGGGATCTGGATAAGCTGGATCGCTGGGCTGAGGTGAACAGGATGAGGTTCAACAAAGCCAAGTGCAAGGTCCCGCACTCTGGCCACACTAACCTCATGCAGTGCTATAGGCTTGGGGCAGAGTGGCTGGAAGCCTGTGAAGAGGAAAGGGACCTGGGGGTGTTGTTTGATGCTGGGCTGAACATGAGACGACAGTGTGCCCAGGTGACCAAGAGGGCCAACGGCATCCTGGCCTGCATTAGAAATAGTGTGGCCAGCAGGAGCAGGGAGGTGATCATCCCACTGTACTCAGCGCTGGTGAGGCCATACCTTGAGTATTGTGTTCAGTTTTGGGTCCCTCGCTGCAAGAAAGACATTGAGGCCCTGGAGCGTGTCCAGAGAAGGGCAACAAAACTGGTGAGGGGTCTGGAGCACAAGTCTTATGAGGAGCAGCTGAGGGAGCTGGGATTGTTCAGTCTGGAGAAGAGGAGGCTCAGAGGAGACCTCATTGCACTCTACAACTTCCTGAAGGGAGGTTGTGATGGGGAGGGGCTTGGCCTCTTCACCCAGGCAACAAATAGGACCCAAGGAAATGTATCAGAGGAAGTTTAGATTGGACATGAGGAAAAGCTTTTTTCTCTGAGAGAGTGGTCAGGCACTGAAATGGCCTGCCTAAAGAGGTGGTGGAGTTGCCGTCCCTGGCAGTGGGACATCTGGATGTTCAAGGGGCGTCTGGATGAGGAACCATGAGATATGGTTTAGTAGCTTCATGATCTTGTAGGTCCTTTCCAACCTTGTGATACTATGATTCTACAAGAGCTGAGTAGAGGAGGACAATTACCTACCTCTCCCTGCTGACCACCCTTTTCATAATACAGCCCAGTAGGCCTTCCGGTTGCAAGTGCACACTGCTGGGTCATGTCCAGCTTCTCATCTACCTACCACAACCCCCAAGTTCTTCTCCGCAGGGCTGCTCTCAAGGAGATCTTCCCCCAGTCTGTATAAATACCTGGGATTGCCCCAACCTATGTGCAGCACCCTGCACTTGGCCTTGTTGAACCTCATTAGGTTCTTATGGACCTACTTCTCCAGCCTGTCCAGGTCCCTCTGGATGGCTTTTTTTCCCACCAGTGTATGCACTGCACCACTCAGTTTGCTGTCATCCACAAACTTGCTGAGGGTGCACTTGATTCTGTTGTCTGTGTCATTGATAAAGATGGCCTTTGTGCACACCACTTTTGACTGGTCTCCACCCTGACATAAATCCATTGGTCGCAGCCCTATGGCTGTGTCCAGCCACCCAATTCTTAATCCACCGAACAGTCAATCCTTCAAATCCCTACCTCTCCAATTTAGAAAGAAGGATGTGTATGTTGTAGGAGTTTGCTTGTTATAAAGTGATGTGTTCTTCAGGACACATCTCAAAAAAAAAAAAAAAAAGAAAAATCACTGTGAGCTGGCCTTTTTGTATTTCACCAAGGGTGCTTAGCTGTCTTTTCACCACAGAGCAGATGAGCTCATTTCACTGTGTGCTGTTGTCTTGCACAGTCTTCGTTCTGCCACGCACCATTGCATTAAGTGGATTTAATCAGAAACATATGCATCTGAATAAGTGCAGATTTTTATTATTCTGTAACATGCATATATAGATGTATATTCTATCAGTGTAATCAAACTCTTAAGCCAGACAGGTGTTAAGAAAACTATTCTCACCCTACCTCTACAAGAGCTGTGTAATTCAGGAGGTTTGGATATTAAAAGTGGTGCTAGGTTTTCATCCAAATATACTGGTATTTACTGTTTTAAAAGTTTCTCAAAATAGATAAAAAAACCAGACTTGCATAGCAGATGCGTGTCCAGTCCTATGATACCTTTAATCAGTGATATGATACCTTTAGTCAGTGTAATCCAATCCAGTTTCTCAGAAGAAATGTGTTGTCCAGCCAGTTTCATCTGTTTTGTGTTTCATTTCCTTCTACATCTCTAACTTTTTCACGGCCCAGTGAACGAGGTTCGAGCTTTCACTTTCATGTTCTGCCGTAAAGCGTGCTCTGCCTGGGAAGGCCTCATCTCATTTTGCAGAAACTTTAAAAGCAACCAGCGTCTCAGGATAAACACTTTGAAAGCAGGATGTTGCTTAATTTTCTTACCCTGCTCAAAGCTTAAAACATTCCTTTTGTTTGTAAATTTATGTTCTCTGAAATGTGATTTTTTTTATTTTTTTTTCTCATAATCTTTGACAGGTGCTACTGTCTGGGACATCTTTAATGTTGTAGTTATCAACATAAGTTTAAAGCCATATGACTGGTGGGAAAAGAAAACATTTGAGTAACTGCATGTGTTTCTGAGATATTCTTATTCTTCTTATTCTATTCTTATTCTAACTTCCTCTGAATAACGGGGTTTTCTTTTTCTGTTTAAAGGCAGGGTGCAAGAACAGACTGTTGCTTCATTCTAGCAAAATGCTGGCATATCATATCACGTACAACCAACGTACAATTCTGTACAACCTGTTTTTTTTCCAGCTATTGTACTTAAAATGAAAAATATGTAGAGGCACTGAGACGTTTAAGTCACTTTTAGAGAAAGCTGGCTCAGACTGTACACAAAAACATCTTTGAGGTCACTTTGATTGCTCTATAGACCTTCCAGAACTATCTACTATATACCTTATCCAGCCTCACCTTGAAAGTATCCAGAGATGAGGCATCAATCACATCATTGGGCACCTGTTCCAGTGCCTCACCACCCTCAGTGTAAAATAATTTTTTCTTATATCTAACCTAAATCTACCCTCTGAGCTTGAAAGCATTTCTCCTTGTTCTGTCACTACAGACCCTGCTAAAGAGTCTGTCTCCTTTCCTGCAGCTCCCCGTTAGATAATGAAAGGATGCCATAAGGTCACCTTGCAGCCTTCTCCAAGCTGAAGAGTGCCAGCTCTCTCAGCTTGTCTTTGTAGGAGAGTTGTTCCATTCCATGGATCATTTTTGCGGCCCTTCTTTGGATGCACTCCAACAGATCCGTGTCTCTCCTGTACCAAGGACTCCACATGTGGAAGGAGTGCTCAGAGTGAGGCTTTGCCAGCACAGAGTGGAGGTAGGACCTCCCTCGCCCTGCTGGACACACTTCTTTTGATGCAGCCCACGGTATGGTTGGCTTTCTGGGCTGTGAGGGCACATGGCTGGCTCATGTCCAGCTTTCCATCCACCAGTACTCCCAAGTCCTTCTCAGGAAGGCTGTGCTCAGTTCTTTTGTCCCTCAGCTTGTATTGGGTAATGGGGGTTGCCTCAACCCAGGTGCAAGATCTTGCATGTGGATTTGTTGAAGCTCACAAAGTTCACCTGGGCCCAGTGCTCAAGCCTGTGTAGGTCCCCCTTGATAGCATCCTCTCCTTCTGATGTGTTGTGTCAACCTCACTCCACAGCTTGGTATCATCAGCAACCTTGCTAAGGGTGCACTTGACCCCACTGTCAGTGTCATTGACGAAGATACTAAGGATTATCAGCCCCAGTGCTGACCCCTGGGGACAACACTCATCACCAGTTTCCACCCAGACATTGAGCCACTGATCACCTCTCTCTGGACTCAGTCATGCAGACAGTTCTTCATCCGTTGAGCAGTCCACCCATCAATTCCGTATCTCTCCAGTTAGGAGAGAAGGATGTGATGGGGTACCGTATTAAAGGCCTTACTGAAGTTGAGCTCAATGACATCAGTGGCTCTTTTCTTGTCCACTGATGCAGTGACATGATCATAGAGGGCAACTGGGTGGATTGAGCAGGATTTGCACTTGGTGAAGCCATGCTGATTTTCTCAAATGACCTCCTGTCTTCCACGTGCCATAGCAGAGCTTCCAGGATGATCTGTTCCATGCTCTTCCCCAGCACAGAGGTGAAACTGACAGGTTGGTAGTTCCCAGGATCATTCTTTTCACTGTTTTCAGAAATGGGTATGATGTTACCTTTTTTCCAGTCACCAAGGACTTCATTAAGAGTGGCTTGGAAACTTCATCAGCCAATTCCCTTAGGATTCTGAGGTGATGATGATCTGTTGAAGAAATAGCTATGGATACTTTTTTTTTCTATATATATAGCTGAAATTTAATCTCTTGTGATCTGACCCACCATTGTTTGTTTGTTTGTTTGTTTTATTTTGAGAAAAGTAGCACTTACTGTGATTGCATCAGCATTCTAACACTCCTATAAATACACTTTGTAGATTCTATACGCTGATCTTGCATTTTTCAGTGACAAGTGTTTCTTTCCATGTATCGTATGTGCTGTCTCCTTATCCACTGCTAAGTTTCAGTAAATTCTGCCAGATCTCCACTACCAACTACATTGCTTGTTATGTGGAGTTTAGTAAACCTTTTCTCTTGAAGATTTTTGTAAAACACTTCTCTGTTTTCTTATGTAGGCTAAACTCATTTCCTATACCATGAGTCTGCTGTTTTTCTCCTTGTTTGTTTCTGTCCTGACCATTTTTTTCTTTCAGAGTCTGAGAGGTCGTTGGTCACAACCTGGTGCCCTCTCGCCTTGTCTGTGCTATTGCTCAGTACAGTTGAGATCTTAATATTCCCTTGACCTCGCATTCAAATTATTGCTCTGTTACAAAGGAATAAACTGTCCTCACCCGACTAGCTCTCAACTTCCTTCTCCAGTTAATTAGTTCCTACTCTGTTGTTTGTCTCCTGTTTAGAGATTTTTGCACTTTGTCAAATGTTTTTATGATTTTTTTGTACATTGTGCCACAAACATTAGAACTAATTTAGAAAGTGACATTTCCTTTATGTCATTTTTGATATATGAAACAGAACTGAGTGAGGAAGCACAAGATAAAAGAAGAAAAAAAGAAAAATTCACCTCAAGCAATCTTGTGTTATCTCTGGTTCAATAACAGTGTTACAGAGGTCAAAAATGAAAGTTGGGCATTTGTGAGAAGTGGGTTTCTATGCAAATGATTTCAAACTTGGTTGTAAAAGAATTTAACTTTTGGTGCTCAGGGGTCTGAAAAGAGGAACACAGCAGGAACACTGTCTGGAACACAGGCTCCATATAAACATCAGGAAGCACTTCTGTGATGTGTGGTTGACCAAATACATGTAGAGGTTGTGCAGAGAAGTGGTAGGATCACAGAGTGATGGGTTGGAAAGCACCTTCTGAGATTGTTTAGTCCAACCACCTGCTAAAGCTGTTTCTCTAGAGGGGTTACACAGAGAGCATCCAGGCAGATTTTCCGTATCTCCAGAGAAGGAGAGATCTCCACAACCTTTCTGGGCAGCCTGTTTCAGTAGAGTCTCCCTTCTTAGAATTTGTTGAAAACTGCCTAGATATGGTAGTGGGCAACCTGCTGTGGGTGTCCCTGCTTGGGTAGGGATTGAACCTACTGACCTCCAGTGGTTCCTTCCCACCTCAAGCTTTATGCAACTGAATTGAATTGGGCCATTAAGATATGCTGGGTGTTCCTTCCTTAACATTTTTGAAAAGTACACTGTTTTGGAGACTTGACTGTGATTTTTTTTTTCTTTTCCCTCTTCTCCCGGTTGTGATAAAGTAAAAAAAAAACCTAAATTTTATTAGGAGATAAGTTGAGCAGGTTCACATGAATGAGAAGAGGTAGAAAAAACTAGGTAGGCTAACACACCTGATCCATTTCCCACTATAATTCTTAACAACTTGTGCACAGTAAATATAATTAAGCTTTCAGTACACATAACAAATGCAGAACAAATCACCCTTCATGTATGTTTGCTGCTGGAAAACCACTAGCTTCTGTACTGTCATGTTCAGCAAGGTCAGATTCTGAGTCAAAATTACCAAAGTGTTTAGGGTCTCCCACTCATCAAATTTGATCAGCTTACTGCGTTCAGGAAGCCTATGGAAAATGTCTAATGTAAAAGGTGACAGCTCCACAGGGACATCACGTTTCAAAGTTGTCATATTGAATTATGTATTGAGCTACCAGTTTCAGATGTTTGAAATTCCTTCTCTTTGCTCTTTAGTGATGTTGTAGAGCTAGCCTGCAGCAACACCTTTTTAAAGGGAGTCAGAGTCAAATAAGCAGCAAAATACTTGGCTTTTTTTTCTTGAACCATATCTGTTTATGCTGCTTTTAGCCTAGTCGGGCTGCTTTACATTTATTTTTTTTTAATTTAAATTAGTCCCTGCACAGTCTTGAAATATCTGTTATAGTGTTTGAGTATAAAATGTTACAAAAAAAGTAAAAAAGGCAGCCTTCTGCCGTTGTAATTAATGGCATATTTTATGATACTTAATTATGAATGTGTGTGACATTTTTAGGACCAGTGAGCGTTAACTCAGAGCTTGAAAAATTTATACTTCCAGACTCCAAAAAGAAGTATGCTTTGTATTAATGAACAGAGATGACAGTTGTTGGCTTGCAACTAAATGTTCAGCCTTTTACCTTTGACTAGTTTTTATATGAAAGGGAGTTTAGAGAGTACAAACTAGGCTCCATCAGAAGAGGTGGCCAGCAGGGACAGGGAATTGGTTGTCCCTCTCTACTCTGCTCTTGTGAGGTCCCATTTGGAGAACTGCATTCAGGTCTGGAGCTTCCAGTTTGTACTGAAAGACAGACAGCTGTTGGAGAGAGTCTAGAGGAGGGCCACAAAGATGATCAGGGGCTGGAGCATCTCCCCTATAAAAACAGCCTGAAGGGAGCTGGGCTTATTCAGCCTGGAGAAAAGAAGGCTGCGGGGTGACCTCATTGCAACCTTTCAGTACCTAAAGGGAGCCTACAAATTGGAGGGGAATCAGCTCTTTGGAAGGGTAGATAACAGCAGGACAAGGGGAAATGGTTTTATATTGAGGGAGGGAAGGTTTGAGTTGGATGTCAAGGGGAAGTTCTTTACTATGAGAGCAGTGAGGTGCCTCAAATCCGGGCCATTCTGTGATTCTGCGATTCTGTAAGTGCTTCAGCTAGTACCCTTCTGTATTTTTACTGCTGCTTCCCTGCAATGGACCTGAGCTTCATTAGAGTTGATTTTTAAGACCAATATGCAACTCATAAAATATAACTCACAAAATACGCATTTTAGTTGGCTGTTTTAAATATAAATATATCCACGTTAACTTACATTTTTAATTCCTAACATTACCAAAATCATGAAAGTTTTCCCTTTTCAGACTGGTCCTCAAACCTTCTGCAGTTCCTATCATGACTCTTGTTTATACCAGCAATGTATGGTATCAAAGTTCCCATTAAATTGTGTTATAGCTATTCTTGATGTCTACTTAGAATTTTTAAGGTGCTCCTTAAGCCAGAGACTTTAACACATAACCACTTGCAGTGATTTTTCTCACTTGCATCATCAGGGTTGCTTGGCTTGATACTCTGAATACTCTGAACGCTCACTTGTATATTTCTGAGCTGAAGGTTGGGCAGAAGAGGTGGAGTTGTGAAGTATCTCAGATTCAGATGTAGGGAAGTAACGCCTCTCTGAATCCAGTTTTCAAATAATTGTACTTTTTAAGCTGCTTGGATTACCCTCAAGAGAGCTGTAGTTCACTGTAGCTGAGAGATGGCAGCATCTCTCTTTGCATAGAGCCACACTGAGCAGCAGTATAGGGCTCACCACGCATAAGATGTGGCAGGAAGCATGCATCCAGGCCATGGGACTGCCTCACCGCTGCTTTGCAACTGTCCTCTGCGGCTGTGGAATGTCACACACTATTCTGGGTTTGCTGTGCTGAAGAAAACTGTGGTCTCATCAGTCTCAGCTCAAATACTGAGAGCATTTCCAATAGGCCATGAATGTGGTAGCAGCTGAATTGAGGTGAATGCTCTGGGAGTTGGCATCAGGGTCTCTCCCAGGCCCAGACTGTTTTAAGCACTGAAAGCCTGGAGGATGTTTCTCATCTCAAACTGTTTTCTGGCAGCTAATGTTTGACTCAACTGGAAGGCATAAGGCCATTTGCTTTGGGGAGCTATGCGCATCGTAGTTAATCAGTAGATTCCAATTCTCTCCTCTTAAATGGGGAGAGAGGAGAAGACAAAAAGTGCCAGGGCACATAAGACATGGTGGTCGGTAGAGAGAAATGAATTGGAAGAGAAATGGAAGAACAGACTTCAAAAGGATTGACAAGTAGATGTTAATTGGGAGATTACATTGGAATTATACAACTGTCTTTACAAATCCCAAAGGGACATAAACTTTAATTATTAATATTCACCTTGTTATGTATAATTGCATATATCTTGCCTTTTGGGATGCTTTATCTGAAAAGCTGATGCTATCAGAAATGAATTTCCCTGAAGAAAGAACGCTTGTTCATAATCAACTGGGAATTACAGTTGTGTTATCTGTGGAGTGTGTTATTTATAAAAGGAAGTTAACTTTATGATTCATAAAGTTCCTGTAAACTTAGTGAGCTTCCAAGACAAATCAATTCTAGGTAAATTTCTTGAAAGATATGAATGTCTAAATATTAATATGGGACATGTTATTAAACTGCTTGGAATAAACATGACGTATTTTAAATATAGCTTCTGGGATGCCAGCAACTGAAAAACATTTTAATGACTAGGCACCATGGTGTTGGTTACATAGTAGATTAGTTTTAAAATGGGGCAGTGAGCTGAAGTAGACATATATTCTGAATAAATCAATTAGAATATGCCAGTACATGCACTTGTGTATGTGTGTGTAGCATGCTTGTGGTTATAGTTGTGCTTGTACTTAACTGGGCATTGATGAGCTTACGAAGAGAAAAGGAAATGCCAGAACAATGACGTGTGCTGATCTACATAAAGTAAGCAGGAGAGCCTGTAGTACCTCTTATTCTTAATGGAAAAGTATCAGAAGCATGTTTTCTTTTTCGTAAAAGCAGAATTAAGCTTGGAAAATGAAATAACTTGTGAACTTGTAATGCAAAGGAAAAGTAGTCTGTGTACTTAAGAAAATAAGGAAATGAAACTTGGATGAGAAAGAAGATTTTGGGGTGCTGATTATTGCTTTTCAGAGCCATATTTTAAATCTCCAAGATACCTAAGCTCATTATGCCATGTGGATACTACATTTCCTGTAAATTAAAAATTAAAGTAAAACATTATGCAACCAATGCTAGGCTGCTGTCAATAGTGACTCTGAGAAGCATCATGACTTTTTCTTATTGAAGGTAGCAAAGCTTAGATGTTATGGCAAACAGGAATTCTCACCAGATTTTAAAATGGGTTAATTAAATGTTAATTAAAATCTGTCTTATTTATACACTTTATTCATTTGATGTTCATTTCAAACAACTTTTCATATCTAAAGAGCTTAATGTCAATGTTTTACGGGCTGATTCAGCCCGGTTCCATGACTAGCAGGACGGAGGGATCTGCAGATCTGAGCCTCCAGAAAAGGGAAACAGGGGACCCCAAAATAATTGAAAACAGCAGCAATGATCTGAGGTGAAACAAACTAATTTACTAAATATAGTATCAGCAAAATATAATGAGAGTGTGTGTAAAAGGTGGATAGGCCTCACCACAATGCTGAGGTGATAAGTGCAGTCCAGTTGAGCCGATGAAGAAAAGCAGACAGAGAAGAGCAGATGGAGAAGGCAGGCGAAGAAGAGAACATCAGGTGACCTTGCCAGGAGTTACATCTCCTCGCTGACCGCAAAGCCCCCTGGGGAATGCAGTTCTTCTCCTCCAGACAGGCATCCGGAACTTGAGCATCAACAGTCAAACCCCAGTGCACTACATGATGTTATGATGTGGAATACTGATAAGCAAAAATCATAAAACCATGACATTTAATTAAATAGGAGTTTCTGAAGTGCATAATGCTTATATGAAATAACTGCTTTGCAGCATTTGCCATAATATTTTACAGATACCAATGTGAGGACATCTTTATTATCTTCTGAAGACAACAACATGGTATGCTGTTGGTATGAGGTTTCATTCCATCAGAATAACATTCTGTAATTTTTTTTTTTGTCTTAATCTCTGAATTTACACCATTGTAAATACTTACTTCTATTTAGTCAATTTGAAATGAAGGCCATAGCTTGATCTGAACTATCTTACCTTAGGAAGTTAGGAAAAGTGTTCACATTATTCCTCATTTAAAATATAAGAAAAATGATAAATTGAATGAGAGGATTTGGTTTGGTTTTGGTGTCCTTGTAGTTTTTTTAATATAAGAAGACAGATAAAAGCTACTCTTCCAAACACAGTCTGAAATACAATTCAAAAACCTGTTTTTACTGTACAGTAGCTTGTTGCTTAATAAAAGGAGCATAAATGATCAATACTTAAAAAGAATCACCTTTGAAAATAGGTAAAACTTTCAGCTGCCAGTTCTGGAAACTTGGTGAGAGTTCTGAATCAAGCTGAGTACTTTCCTCACACTGCACAGTTAAGTTTTCTGCAAGTAATTCCTTTGCTTCAGCTCATTGGAATTTAGTAAATAATTTGGTCATGCCCAAGAAGGAATAGAATTCAACTTAGGCTCTTAAGCTGTTTTGGCCCTGCAGGCATTACAGGGGCAGATACTGTTTTTATAACCTAACTCAGCAGGCACATTTATGTTTCAGTTTTTAGAAATGCTGCAGGATGTACTAAATGTGGTACAGTTCTGTGCTGTAGTTGCTCCCTAGCCATACTTAAGTTTTATGTTGTGCTTATGCACATTTGCTTAAGAGACTACAAGTAAACATGCCCTGTAACTATACAGTCTGAGAATACAGGATAGTGATCTGAAGATGAAGTCTGGGAAACAGAATTGGGAAAGGCAAAAAGGTTTGGATTCTTCAATTTTTTCTTTTATGATTCCAAAGAAGAAATGTTGAGAACTTTGATAATAATGCATGTCTCTTCAGTTTTTAACTTTTTTCATTATTGTAAATGGAATAACCATTTAGGTGTTTACCCCAAGTACTTAAAAATTATCTGGATTTTCCATGTGATATGTTTAAATTAGCACTCTAAAGCATAAGACATGGTTCTTTAAAATTGTCTAAAATTATGTCATAGAGCTAGGGTCACTTCTGAAGCCATAATCTTTGGTTTTACATAAAAGCATCTTGCACATACACCAAATGCATACTGTTTTTATAAAGATAAGCATTTTAAATTTCTGAAAAGCTACATACACTCCCTTTTTTCAGGGATTTTAACATGTCTTTTACAAATGAGTTAGGACTAAGGAATGTGAGGGAATTGCCAGAATTGGACATGTAGGATGATTCCTTAATACTGTTCTATCATCTTAGAATTTATTCAGCCTTTGGGATCCTTTACAAAAGTAACTTCTCAATCAGTTTTTCTTTGCATTAAGAATTATCAGCATCACTTGGGTGAAATTCCTACCTGGATGCCTGTCCAATGACAAAGTTTGTAGGTGTTTATAGGGGACCAGAACAGACATAAAAATAAGAAGAGAAGAGCCAAGAGGGAAGGGAAGGCTTGTGAGAAGTAAACTATAGGCTGGTTGTGTCAGTCATCTGGAAGGGTGGTATCTCTCTGGCTTTCTATGTGCGACAGGCAACAGAGTGATACAAAGTGAAGAGCAGTGAAATGTGAAAAAGACTACCCCATTCTTATTTTTCAAGTGTTTCTATTGTACCATTTCCAGAGATCAGAAGTGGAAGGAAAAAGAAACCCCCTGTAGGCTAACTTTAAAGTAATGGCCTGTGTTTTGCTCATTTCACAGTGTATTATTCAAATGCTGCATGTTAAATCTGCAACAATTCATGCTGCTATGTTTCTTCTTGTGCAAAACTAGTTTACTGCTATTCTTAGTCTGAAATCTTGAAGCAATCTAGAAGTATGTAGACTGAATAGGCTGTTGAGGGCAGCAGCTGTAGAAGGCTACTCTTAAGCCTGTAGCTGTAGATCTTTGATCTTCCCATAGTGTCAGGGAAGCACAGTGGAATGGGAGGATACTCTTGTGCAGATAATGAAATGGAGATGAGGCATATGGACAATATAGGAAATCTGGGAAGAAAATGAGTTTATTTTAGGCAAATCCCATGCCTAGGATTCACCACTGGAGACCTGTGTGTTGGTAAAGAATATCTGAATACAGCTATAAAAGAGTGTTGTGGATGTGTTTTTGATCCTACTTTGAGTCTGACAGTAAATTCTGAATAGTGAAAGTAAATGTGACTGTGTCCTTAACAAAATCTGTGCATCATCTTGGTGTGTCTACTAGAGGAATAAGGAGATACTGCTTCTACTTCTGATTACCTACCTTTTTTGGAAGAGTAGAATTTGACAAGAAAGCTAGTAATATGGGGCACTTTCTGACTTGATGAAATGTGAGTACTTAATGATTGGTTACGCTCCAAGAGCTGTGGAATTCTGTCATGCCTCTGCCGGACTACAGAAAAGTGCCTGTACATGCCCAGCATTTTCCTTTTAATTTGAGGTTGGATAAGGCAGCAAGGACTCCTTTGCTTTTCTAGGGAAAGAACACTTCTTGGAAGTGCTTCATTTTTTTGAAGTGCGCTGGTGGAATCACCTTTCAAACACATTGAAAGGTGATCTCACTAGTTTTTTTCATTGTTTGGATAGAATGTGGGAGGCTATTTTTGCTTTGTGTAAGCTGTAACTCCTTTTTGCTTGGTCTTTATAAGAACAACTGAAGACCAGTTATGTTGTAACATATTGTGAAATGTTCTTGTTCAGGTGTACACAAAGTAGACGAACAAGTATCCAATACTGACAGTCAAATTCGGGAGCTTTGCAGAAGTCCTCATATGACCAAAAAGTAAGATAGTCACTGAAGAAATTTGTGGTTCCACAGTTAGGAATGCCTATCCCAACTCTGAAGATGAAGTGGGTATTCTAGAGGCTGTGCGATGGCACTTCCACGCTGATGAGGTAATGGGTCAGGATGTCATTGGGATAGCAGGGAGAATTAATGATGAGTTCACACAGGTAAAAAATAGCATAGCAAGGAAATACCAGTGGAAGAATTGCCAGAAAGGTCAGCAGTGTTTCTCATGAACCTGGCACATAAAAAATTCTAGAGGAATTACTTCTCTTGGAAAAGGAATTAAGCTTAACAAGCCCAGTTCTCTCAATCTTTCCTCATAGGAGAGGTGCTCCAACCTTCTGGTCATCTTAGCAGCCCTCCTCTGGACCCGTTCCAAGAGCTCTTCATCTCTCTTTTGATGGAACACAAGATCTGTACACAGTTCTCTAGATGGGGCGTCTGGATTAGCTGGGTAGAGGAGGACAGTCACCTCCCTGTCCCTGCTGGCCACCATTTTCTTAATGCAGTCCAGAACACAGTTGGCTTTCCAGGCTGCAAGCACATACTGCTGGCTCATGTCCAGCTTCTCATCTACCAGGACCCCCAAGTCCTTCTTTGCAGGGCTGCTCTCAAGGAAATCTTCTTCCTGTCTGTAAAAATGCCTGGGATTACCCTGGCCCAAGTGCAGCACCTTGCTCTTGGCTTTGTTGAACCTCATTAGGTTCTCATGGTCCTACTTCTCCAGCCTGTCCAGATCCTTCTGGATGGCTTTTTTTCCCTCCAGTGTGTGACCTGCACGGTTCAGCTTGGCATCATCTGCAAACTTGCTGAGGGTGCACTCAATTCCATTGTCGATGTCATTGATAAAGATGTTGAAGAGCACCGGTCCCAGGACTGAGCCTTGAGGCACATCACTTGTGACTAATCTCCACCCAGACGTAGAATCACTGATCACAGCCCTTTGGCTGTGACCAGCCAACCAGTTCTTAATCCATCAAGCAGTCCATCTTTCAAATCAATTTAGAGAGGAGGATGTGATGAGGAACAGTGTCAGTAGGCTGACACTGAGAATATAATGTGTCCCATTTTGCTGTCAGTAGTCAAAGATAGATTACAATGTGCAGTACACGAGTGCTGCTTGGTAGCACAAACTGCAGTGTGCTAAGAGTTGTTGTCTTCAGAAATGCGGGTGTTCTAACTAACTGTTCTAGCTAATGTTAGACTAGTGTTTGGTTTTGCATTGTGAGTATGACTGAAAATCCAATATCTGGTAGTGACTGTTCGTTTATTTTAGTTTGCCTTAGCTCTTGTGCTTTCCTGTAGTGGAGTTTGGGACATATATATTATTCTGAGTTGGAAAATCAAACAGTGGGGAATATACATAGGAGTATTGAAGGCTTACCTGTAATTTATGTAATGCATCATAGGGGACATAGCAAGGCTGCTTAAATTAGCCAGCTAACTCTAGGATTAGATCTTGGGGGATTTGCAAACATGAAATTTAACTTCTTGATGAAAGAATTTCAATATGCAGAACATTTAAGGACACACAAAGTTGTGTTTGTTGATGAGGGTGATACTCACTTGGCTGAGCAGAAGGGGCTTTGTGTTGCAAGTCGTCTTCCTCTGGAGAAATGTAGCTCTCATCAGGCCACATCACCTTTTAAATATTTCCTGTGTTCTTTTTGGAAAAGGTCAGCAAGTAAAACTAAAGAGTATAACATGGTACACACCTCAGTATGCTATTATCTATGCTATGTTATCTAGGATTTGTTTTTTTAAGAACCTATTAAATATATCCAGAAAGCTTGTGTTGTGATGTATCTTTACAGCATTTGTTTAATCTACCTCTCTTTTTTAACATTCTGACTTTGTTCTCTGGGAAGAACACCAGATCTGTGTTTCAGCAAAGTCAGTTCCAGCCTATGTTACTGTTCTGTATTCCTTCTCTTTGTCACCATCTGAACGTAGAGACTTGAAGAATAAACTAGGTGGGAAGAGACCTCTGGATGCCGCCAAGTGCAAGCCTCCCTCAAAGCAGTCAACCAGACCAGCTTTCTCAGGGCCATGATCACTTGTGTTCTGGAGATCTCTAAAAGTGGACATGTGCATTTCTAAGTTAGTCAGGATTTGGTATGCTGCAGCTTGAGGTTGTTGAATATATCATTGTGTATCTCTAAACCTGTCTTCTCTTACCACCTTCTTGGTAGTAGTGGACCTGTAAAACCTCAGGTAGGTTTCACTTTGGAAGACTGAACAAATGCACTCGTTTAGTCTCTCTTTGTATGCTATGGCATACATTTGCAGCAGTTCTGGATTCATTCCAAAAGCTGCAGTGTTAAAATTTGTTTCCAGCTGTGGATTGCTAATAAGCACTCCTAGCAATAGTCGATGTAGGTCGAGTTATAATGCTTGGCAACTGCATGTAAAGTAGGTATTTTAAATGCTAATATCTGATTTAAAAATCACAAGCCTGTATTGCAGATTTGTTCCTTACGTTATGCCCTGTTGTTCATCTAGCTGATGAATGACCTGCTACTCTGCAATCAGACAACCAGTCTGAAGATGTTGTAGAAAAATGATTCCTATATTAGAAATAGAATATTAGATGATTGTAGTTTTTTACTAATTACATAAAAGAGGCACTGAAGTTGGTGGTAAAACATGACCTCCAAATTCTGGGGAATATATATCATCTTAAAATTGTGCTGGGGGGTATTCTGAAAAGGCAAGTGATTACTGGCTATGAAATGGATACAGATTTACTATATGACTAAAAGTTGGTTTAAGCTTCTGGAATAAAATAAGTTCCTTTTATTGTGTAAGCTAAACATTTCTTTAATGACCTATTGTCTACCATAGTCATTTGACCTAATCTGGCAACTTTTCCTGTTTGTTTAGAAAATGTAGACTACAATTGCTGGCATTGTCATCAGATGACTAACACCATCATAATATAAGGGAATACTGTGAAAACAGATTAGAAAGCAGGCACCTCAAAAGATTAAAGGTGATGATATGCTGAATTTGCTTTAAAACAAGCAAACAAAAACGAACAGAAAGATGAAAGTGCTGTCTGACATAACAAAATGCAATCCAGCTTGAGGTATTCATTTACAGAATAGATTGATTTGTAAAGTTGTACATAAAATCAAGCTGGAAGATTTGACCTACTCTGCTGTTTTAATTTGCCCCATACTTCTGTCTTGCTGAAAATATAAACTGCTATTTCATTCATTTATTCAAAATGCTGTTAGATTTTTTCATTTTCTGTCTCTTAAGGCGGTAAGATGCCAAGAGATGTTGCCCCGATCCAGTGTGCTCTTGATATGAATTTTTTAGGTTCTAATTATAATGACTTAAGATATTTCAAAACCTCTCTCTTTTCACCTCTTTGTCTCAGTTTCATAGCTGTCCTTTAGATAGAGGAGTCAGCACCCTGGCTTTTCGGAAAACTGCAGGAAAGCTGACTGTACTGGAGGCCTACTACTTATCTCTACTCATAAATAATTGGCATGAAAACCTATCCTGATTTTCTCTTGCTTCTATTCTGTCAGAAACGTAGTTTGTAAGATACAGAAACAATCAAGACTCTAAGCAGTCTGCTAGAAAATGCCAATGAAAGTGACAGAAAAATCTGCTCATAATGGGAACAGGTTTGGTGCTTACAGTTAATGAAGACAACAGTGCTGGTCTGAACGTCCTTAAACTGGCCTTAGATTCTGATTATTAATGCCTTAGAAGAAATCTGTTACTGAAATACAGTGATTTGGAGGAAGTAGCTAGCATTATTATCTTAGTTATCCTTCTTTGTATTTCCCCTGTATAATAGAGAAATTGTTTTAAAGCATTTGAATGCTGAAGCTTTAATTCTTCATCCTTTCATTTTTAGAGGGTGAAAAGTGTCCTGCAATTCCATATTGCCAGAGACAATTCGTAGTGAATTTAAAAAAATGTTAAATGTTAAAACCTTTAATATACACTATTGCCTGACTGGAATTTTAACGTTACCATGGATGGTGTGTCTTTAATTTCATCCATCTAAGTATATTAGTAACAGATTATATGAACATTGGAATTAGCTATGTATGTTGTGGGTATAAAAAGCTGAAAAAAGAAGGAAAGTACTGTGGAAATCAGGGAAGTGTTTGGAGGTGTGTGTTTTTTACTTTTTCAGAAATAATGTACTGGCTGTATAATGACTACATGTCTAACTGTGAGTTTCATGGTACTACTTTCCTGTGTAATGATACCACTGCTAGAACTGAGAGTGTATCAGCATTTCTGCTTTGAATGCTTTCTTTCTGCATGGTTTTGTGTGTGAGGGGGGGGGGGGGGGGGAGGGGGGAGGGTTGTTTTTTGGTTTTTGGTTTCTTTTGGTTTTGTTTTATTTTTTTAAACACTGATCTCTAGGTTCCTCATAACAGAAAAAAATATGGAGAAGTGCATCCTAAAGAACAGTGCAATTAATAAATAAATCTAAAGGACACCCTATATCTGCAGTCCTTTTTATGTAGAGTTTGATGAAAAATACTTTTAAGAACTTTATAGCTGATTTTGATGGGGCGATATTGGAAACTCAGACACATCACTCAGACCACAGCTTGTTTTGAGAAGCACAGCCACCATGCTGCTCTTAGGCTCGGCCCTTTTAGTTTTGTCAGGTTGTGCTGCGTTGTTTGTTCTGGTGGATGCAGCTGTCCTGCACACACTGGATTTTATTTGGGAGCAGAACAGCATGTATGTGGCAGAATCACACATTACAGTGATCCAGTACTTACTATTCTGAGAGATTACCTAGTTCCTCTCGTGAATGAGCATGTGTAGAATCTGCTGGGTGACACTGCACGGGGACTCGATTGCTTTTGCTGTTGTCTCTCTCTTAAAAGCGAATGTATAGTGCAGGAAAGATCAAAGTAGGAACAGAAAATGAAGGATGGTGTCTCTTTCAGTTTCTCTTGTAACAGTCCAAACTCCCCATCTTTAAATCACAGAATCACAGAATCGTAGGGGTTGGAAGGGACCTCCAGAGATCATCGAGTCCAACCCCGCTGCCAAAGCAGGTTCCCTACACCAGATCACACAAGTAGTTGTCTAGGAAGGTCTTGAATATCTCTGGAGAAGGACACTCCACAACCTCCCTGGGCAGCCTGTTCCAGTGCTCTGTCACCCTCACGGTAAAGAAGTTCTTGCACATGTTTGTGCAGAACTTCCTATGCGGCAGTTTCTGGCCGTTTCCCCTTGTCCTGTCTCCACACACTGCTGAAAAGGGTCTGGCGTCGCCACTTTGCCCACCACACCTTAGATATTTATAGACCTGGATCAGGTCTCCTCTCAGTCTTCTCTTCTCAAGGCTAAACAGACCCAGCTCACTCAGCCCTTCCTCATAAAATAATTAACTAGCTATTAACTATATTGTTAACTATATTATTAACTATATTATTAACTATAAAATCACAGAATCACAGAATCGTAGGGGTTGGAAGGGACCTCCAGAGATCATCAAGTCCAACCCCCCTGCCAAAGCAGGATCCCTACACCAGGTCACACAGGTAGGCGTCCAGGCAGGTCTTGAATATCTCCAGAGAAGGAGACTCCACAACCTCCCTGGGCAGCCTGTTCCAGTGCTCCGTCACCCTCACCGTAAAGAAGTTCTTGCGCACATTGGTGCGGAACTTCCTATGCTCCAGCTTCTGGCCATTTCCCCTTGTCCTGTCTCCGCACACTGCTGAAAACAGTCTGGCCTCGCCACTTTGCCCCCCACACCTTAGATATTTATAGACCTGGATCAGGTCCCCTCTCAGTCTTCTCTTCTCAAGGCTAAACAGACCCAGATCACTTAGCCTTTCTTCATAGGGGAGATGCTCCAGGCCCTTCACCATCTTTGTGGCTCTCTGCTGGACTCTTTCCAAGAGATCCCTGTCTTTTTTGTACTGGGGAGCCCAGAACTGGACACAGTACTCCAGATGAGGCCTTACCAGGGCAGAGTGGAGGGGGAGGATCACCTCCCTCGACCTGCTGGCCACGCTCTTTTTAATGCACCCCAGAATGCCATTGGCCTTTTTGGCCACAAGTGCACACTGCTGGCTCATGGCCAACCTGTCGTCCACCAGGACACCCAGGTCCCTCTCCGCAGAGCTCCTCTCCAGCAGGTCATCCCCCAACCTGTACCGGTGCATGCAATTATTCCTCCCTAGGTGCAAGACACTTGCTTTTGTTAAACCTCATCTGGTTTCTTACTGCCCAGCTCTCCAGCCTGTCCAGGTCTCGCTGAATGGCAGCACAGCTTTCAGGCGTGTCAGCCAATCCTCCCAACTTCGTATCATCAGCAAACTTGCTGAGGGTGGCCACTATCCCCTCATCAAGGTCATTGATGAAGATGTTGAACAGGACCGGACCCAGCACCGACCCCTGGGGAACACCGCTGGTTACAGGTCTCCAACCAGACTCTGCACCGCCAATGACAACCCTCTGTGCTCTGCCAGTCAGCCAGTTCTCAACCCACCTCACTGTCCACTCATCTATCCCGCACTTCCTCAGCTTCGTTATAAGGATGTCGTGGGAGGCAATATCAAATGCCTTGCTGAAATCAAGGTAGACTACATCCACTGCTCTCTGCCCATCCACCCAGCCAGTGACAACATCATAGAAGGCTACCAGGTTGGTCAAGCACGACCTCCCCCTGGTGAACCCGTGCTGACTACTCCTGATAACCTCCTTTTCTTCCAGTTGTCTGGAGATGGCATCCAGCACAATCTGTTCCATCACCTTTCCAGGGACAGAGGTGAGGCTGACTGGCCTGTAATTACCTGGATCTTCCTTCTTGCCCTTTTTGAAGACCGGAGTGACATTGGCTATCCTCCAATCTTCAGGCACCTCCCCCATTCTCCAAGACCTCTCAAAGATGATAGAGAGCGGTTCAGCAATCACCTCTGCCAGCTCCCTCAGCACCCATGGATGCACCCCATCGGGTCCCATGGATTTATGAACATTGGTGTTGCCTAGGCACTCTCGGACCGCCTCTTCCCTGACTAAAGGGAAGTCTTCCATTCCCCAGACCTTCTCACTAACCACCAGGGCCTGGGATTCCCGAGGGGGAGCTTTTCCACTGAAGACAGAAGCAAAGAAGGCGTTCAGTATCTCTGCCTTCTCAGCATCCCTCGTTACCAGAACACCCCCCTCACTTAGTAGGGGACCTACATTCTCCCTAGTCTTCCTTTTACTGTTAACATACTTAAAAAAGCCTTTTTTATTATCCCTTACCACCTTTGCTAGATTCAATTCCAGGCGGACTTTAGCCTTCCTCGTCGCATCCCTGCAGGCCCTGACAACATTTCTATATTCTTCCCGAGTGGTCAGACCCTTTTTCCACATTTCATGGACCTTCTTTTTCCCTTTGAGTTTGCGCATGAGCTCCTTGCTCATCCACACAGGTCTCCTGCTACCCTTTCCTGATTTCTTGCTCACAGGGACGCACCGATCCTGGGCTTGGAAGAAGAGCTGTTTAAATGCCAACCAGCTCTCACAGGCCCCCTTACCTTCTAACACCCTAGCCCACGGGATAGCTCCAAGTAGGTCCCGGAAGAGATCAAAGTTGGCTCTCCTAAAGTCCAGGGTAGCAATCCTACTTTTTGCTTTGCTCCTTCCACTCAAGATCTTGAACTCCACCATCTCGTGGTCACTACAACCCAAGCTACCCCCAACTTTTACTTCCTTAACAAACCCGTCCTTATTTGTGAGAATAAGGTCCAGTAACACCCCTCCCCTCGTCGGTTCCTCCACCATCTGCATCAGAAAGTTGTCTTCGACACATTGCAGGAACCGTCTGGACCTTGCGTGCCTGGCCATGTTGCTTTTCCAGCAAATATCTGGATAATTGAAGTCCCCCATAAGCACTAGCGCCTGGGATTGCGACGCTACTTTCAGTTGCTTGTGGAAGGCCTCGTCAACCTCCTCCTCCTGATCAGGGGGCCTGTAGTACACACCCACAACGGTGTCACCCATACCAGCCTGCCCCTTGATTCTCACCCACAAGCTCTCTACTACTACATCACCCTCCCCCAGGTGGAGTTCAGTACATTCTAGCTGCTCTCTCACATAAAGAGCAACTCCACCATCCCACCTCGCCAGCCGATCTTTCCTAAAAAGCACATAACCCTCCATGACAACATTCCAGTCATGTGAGCTGTCCCACCACGTCTCCGTGATCGCAATGAGATCATGGCCTTGCGACCGCACACAGATCTACAACTCTTCCTGTTTATTTCCCATGCTGCGTGCATTAGTGTATAGACACTTTAGGGAAGCAGCACCCCCCTGCCTCTCTCCATCCCTTTGAACTCCACCCTTTTCACCCATTGAACTCCGTTTTGAGCCATGAACTACCCGCTCAACCCCAGTGGCCCTCATTCTGTCCCCTTCCCCCTTCATACCTATTTTAAACACCTTTCAATGAGCCCTGCCAGTTCCTGGGCTAGGATCCTCTTACCCCTTGGAGACAGGCTACTTGCATCTGCAGCCATCATGCCAGGCGCAGAGTAAATTGCCCCATGGTCAAAAAAACCGAAGTTCCTGTGCTTGCACCAACTTCTTAGCCATTTATTTATGAGGCGGGTTTTTTGGATGCTCTCGGTATCCTTCCCTGCCACTGAAGGTAGGGAAGAAAAAACCACCTGCACACCCGTTCCTTCAACGACCCGCCCCAGTCCCCTGAAGTCTTCCTTGATAGACCTCAGGCTTCTCTCAGTGACTTCATCGCTGCCAGCGTGAACTATCAATAATGGGTAATAATCAGAAGGGCCAATCAGACCAGGAAGTTTCCTAGCAATGTCCCTGACCCTTGCCCCAGGGAGGCAGCACACCTCCCTACGGGTAGGGTCAGGCCGACATATAAAGCCTTCCGTTCCTCTCAGCAGGGAGTCACCTATGACAACCACCCTTCAGTCCTTCTGTGTGGAGGCAGTCTTGAGGCGTGGGGTCGACTGCTTCGCCCGAGACAACCTCACAGGTGGACCTCCCTCCACCCCCTCACTCACCTCTCCTTCGAGATTCAGGGCCTCAAACCTATTTTGCAGAGGCACCTGGGGAGCTGAGGATGGTCGGGATGGAGGACGCCCACTTCGCCGAGCCGGTATCCTTTTCCACTCCTCCTCCTCCCTTAGATTGCCTTGCTCTGCTCTCAAATTGCCTTGCACTGCAGCAGGAACACAATCTACCTGCCGGTTCCCCTCTACTACCTGTTTGCAAGGCGGCAGGGGATGACATGCTCCATGCGGAGCCTCAGCTGTGTGCCAAGATCTCGGGGCTGATAGGGACTGGCACCACCAATCAATCTCCCTCTCACATTCCTTTATGGTCCTCAGCCTCTCCACCTCCTCCTTCAGGTTGACCACAAGGCAAAGTAAGTCCTTTAGCTGGTCACATCTTACACAAGTGCTGCCTCCATCGCCTGGCACTGCAAGGGCCAGGCTCTGGCACTCATCACAGCCAGTGACCTGCACACTAGCATGTTGTTTTGGGACCTCAGTCTGCGTCTCTGCATTCTTCTTGGCAGTCTTTCTTTTACATGTGCAGAATATATGCAAAAATAATTGACTAGCTTGGCTTTGATTACATCCTTTTCTTAGTTTTATATCTCAGTTTTTGTCTTTGGCTAGTACTGCTTTTAGCAGAGTTCTGGGATACAAAGCTAGCAAATAGCTGTTTCACAATATTTGTATCATTGAAAACTTTATTAAGTCACATTGTCTTTACAGTGAATATTAGAAATGCATATCTAGGTTGGAATGGAAGAATCCAGAAAGTAAAGAAGCAGATTAAAAGAGCTTGCTTTTTGCATTGGTTTAGCTAAAATTAACACTTTTGTGAATGGTAACAGAAATTCTCAAAAAAAAAAAAAAAAAAGTATTGCCATTTGAGAGCTATTTGTGGCAGAAGGCTAAGCATTGATAGCCCTGACTCCCTGCCTTGATCTGATAGCTCATGTTTCAAAACCAGTTTAGCAAATTGCATACTTGCCTGTGTTGATAGCCCCTCCATTCAGTATTGGATTTATGTGCAGGCCAACTCCTAGTTAAGAAAAACAATGCTGTTGTCAGGTAGAGAAGTAGCAGTGCTTTCCTTGTTTGTGTTTGTCACGCCTAGCATGAGAATGGCAGCAGTGGACGCTATACTGGGAATTATTTTAGTTTAGTTCACTTTATTTTAGTTGAGTTTGAGATTTTGATTATTTTAGTATGGAAAGATGTGGTATTTCTAAATCTGCTAATGTGGCACAGATTTAAACACATGGTTAAAATTATTATGATTCAATATGTTCAAATCACCCTTCTGTTGCTGAAAAGCCAAGCTTGCAAAAAATTGTTGTGGAGGCTAACTTGCTTCTTACTGTACTAGAGGATGCCATTATAATCAATGAGATGTGAGAATAATGTTACTGAACAGTCTGAAAAATGACCCTTATGCTATGAACACAAGCTTGAAATCTGTGCACATTACTAGTTTTATGTTTTCAGTCATCTTCCTGCTTTGTTAAGAGGAAAATTTTGGAGGTAATAAATAAAAGTAGTCATTTTCTGACCGCAAAACCTTATTGAGCAGAGGAACCCTTTAGGGCCTCCAGCTGGATTGTTGATCAGGGTAGGTTTCCCAAAAGGGAATCAGCAAGTAAATTTATTGAGTCTTCAAGCACTCTTCAAAGTGAAATTAAATGTTCTTTACTTCTCTTCTTGCCAAGAAAGATAAGCCTATTTTTGACAGTAATCATTTAAGAAAAGAGGAAAAAAAAAAGAAAAAAAATATATATATTTTTTGGCCTTAGCCAGGTTTATGGGCCTGCAAACTACCAGTGAGTGCTGCTGACTTGAAAGCTACCCTGGCAGGTGAATGTGACTTAAGCATGATATGCTGCTGGAACATCCGCTTTAATGTGTACTGTATGAATACCTTATTTCCACAACCTCCATTCCTATTAAGGAATTAATTTTTCAAAAATAATCTAAAATTAGAGGAGAGACTGATAAAACGCTTGAGGACGAATCTCAGGAAGCTGAGATTTTTACGTTGCATAAAATGAGGCACCAAAGCTGGGTTTTGCTGTTGTTTTTCTTTCTTTTTTCTTTTACCCAATTATATATCACAGCTGTTTTGAAGTTGAAATCAATAGGTGCTTCTCAGTGTATTCAGAAAAGGAGTCTGTGAGGTGCAGGCTTTGTATTACAATGTCACTTCTCAACAGAGAATCCAGAATAAGAGATTGTCATGAAGAACAGTAGAGATAGTCTTGTGCAGTAAGCAGAAGTGATTATGAAGTTAATTAAACCAGAGTTGCTCTTCTGCTAATAATTAGAATGAAACAAAGGACTGTGTCAGAAAAATGAAGGTGCATCACTTGCCATTTTGTGTACAAATCACTTCGTGTTGATTTAGATTTGGCTGGAGGCTTGTTGAACAAAATTATATGTAGGTCGCTCCAAAAGTAATGCCTCCTGTTTATTTCCATTGAAACTATTACAAAGAACTGCTTAATAGTGCTAATACTAAAAAATTGTCAGCTACAAAACACTATTTTAGAATGTAGTCACCACCATTAGCTATGAATTTTTGCCAGTGATGACCAAGAGCCTGTATGTTGCTCTTTTAACAGTCTGCACCAGCAAAAGTGACATACTCCATACACCAGCAAAAGCGACACTGTTGAAATACACCAACCACCCCTCACTGTGCTCACATCCGCTCTTTGATCTCCATCAATGTTCGAAAAGCATCAGTGAATGTCATTGGGTGCCCTTTTTTCCGCATGGAGGAAGTCAGTGTCACACATTTGCTTCATCTGCACTTCCACGTCTGATGCCATTTTGTCAGACTGCCCTGCTGTAGTCTGTCACATGGCAACAAAATGTAACAGAATATTGGCAGGAGGATTCAATCTCTACTGCCATCAACATCTGCCTCTGATATCGCAGAGTACCATAATAAAATAGGAGGTGTTACTTTTGGAAAAGCGCTTGTACAGTGTAGGTCAGCTCAGTATGCTGTTTTCTTTGAAATTAACCTACTCTGCAGTACGTTTTTTAAAGCACAGGTGAATATTAAGTTACAGAAAAAAATGCCTCATTATACAATATATGATGTAGTATCTAGTTGTATAATGTATACTTATATAAATTGTTTAATATAGCATTTTAAATACATGCAGTGTGTATTTATTGCATAAAAAAAATATATGCAATGTGTATTTATTTCATATGAAATAAGCCAAAACTGTATATATGGAAATTGAGTTGTGAAAAGTCTCACTGTTGCAGTGTTCAATATTAGTAGTGATAAATTAAGTTCTATCCTTGCATTATGTTATTTTGCTAAAACATAAAGTAATGAGAAATAATGGTAAAATACTCTCCCACATAAGGGGAAAAAAAAAGAAGAAGAAAGAAGAAAAAACAACTATATTATTTTTTAGCAAAGTTTTATTATGTGACTTAAATACTAAATTTCATTTTCAGCGTTCAGTGCGAAGCTGCAGTCTGTAGGTGTTCTCTATTTTGTCCTCTAATACTTTTTGTTATGCTGACGGAAGCAGGTTTGCTGTTGCTTAGTTTCTTACAGCTTATTTAACATTACTGAAATACTAAGACATAAAAAGTAAGTCCAACACATACATCTGGGTAAAAACCATTGCTGTGTGGGGATAAAAAAGTGTGACAATGTCTTCTTGTCTATAAAATGGAGATAAAATGAAATGCGAGGTGACAGGAGAGAAGAACCACATGTCATAATTTCAATAAAGAGGCACTGTTTTCAGAAGTTCTCTGCATGTTTGTAGTATAGCAGTAACTTAGCATCTCCTTTTAATTTCTTCAGTTCCTGCTGTGTATCACTTTATGTTTAGAACTCATATTCCAAACTTGTACCCACAGTACCACCTCTAGCTGCGAGAGCCTGAGATGGAGGCTTATGCAGGTCACATCAGTTAGGCTTCATATTCTGCTTGACTTCACTTGTGACTTGCTTTTAGTAACTTTCAGGAATACGGTTATCAACCTGTTATGGGTTTTGTGAGTAGTGTTATTTGTTGTTTGTTGGTTTTTTTTAATGTGCTTTTTTCTTTGTATGTTTGATTGATGTTGAGTGTTCTTTTTTTTTGAGAAGATGTCATGAAGAGTAGAGATGTATGCATAATTGTGCAAAGAATGATAATTCCAAAAATTTTCCTGTGTGTCTGTGTGTATGAAACCACAAAAGATATCCAAACTAAGTAGTGCAGGGTCTCAAATAGGTCAGAAAAGATCTGATTGCCACTTAGGCCCTGTCTACATCACGTATATACACACATACAGATACAGGCTAAAAAGTTGTCTGGAAATGTTGCAGTCTGCAGTAACTGCAGAAAAGGCAGTTATTGCCATCACTGTGAAACTATTTTACCTAGGGAAGTGTATCCCACTTCTGGACAAAATTTGGAGATGGTCAGAAAAGATAACTTTTCAGCAAAAGAGAATTAAAAGGAAATTGTTTGGGCTTATCAATGGCAATCACTTGTTGTTTTATTTTGTTTATTGTTTTTATTTTGTTATGTTTTTTAAATCACAGTTTTGAGCTTCAATCATTAAGATTTTTTCAACTATTAAAGAGATGCTTCAGTAAGGTGTTACCTAACTTCTGAAGTTTTTAAAAAGGTTATGAAAAGTTTCTAGAAATGTGCAGGGTTAATATTTCAGTGTGATGCAACATTTCATAGCTTTCTGAATTCTAATCTTCTACAGCAAAAGAGGTGCTGCTTTGTGTGGGTGGAAAACATCACTCACAGCTTTAGAAGAGACATCAATTCTTTACTTCATTACTTTGGTAGCTGAAATATGATCTCATTACAGTGCATGTAGCATATGTGTTCAAAATAAAACCACTGAGATGGGCCCACGAACAGCTCCCGTTCCCCTCAAACATCTAACACACAAACCTGCATCTCTTCTACTTATTTTTAAGTATGATTTAATTCTTTTTATGAGGCAAAGATTACCAGATGTGTACTTCGCAATGCAAATCCTGCAGATTTTTTTCAGGGGAACAAACTGAGTAAAGCCATTAAATGATTAACTTTCATACTCCATTTCCAGGACCCCTCTACAAGTCTTCTTCTCTCATCTCCCCTCCCTTGTGCTCCTTGCCATGCCATAGCACCTTAGTAAAGAAGGAAATAAATGACTTCAGGCAAAAATCAAATATGGAAATTCAGTTACAAAATTTTCTTCAGCTTTTGATACATAATCTTTCATTGGCAGTAATTTGACCAAAACTAAACAAAAAGATAGTAAGTTAATCATAATAGGATTTCCCAAGAAAACATCCATCCACAGAAGTACAGGAACAAGAAAGATGATGTCACTGCAGCTAGATTGCCAGAATTAGGGCACTTGCATGTTCAGTCATTTATATGTATATTCATTCTGAGGTTAATTATGTATGGTATATGCAGTGTTAGAGACATGGATGACTAGAATGGCTTTATCTGCTCAGACATGTGAATTGCACTGGGAAACAATCACAGAGTAGGCACAAATGGTTCATGGAGGGAAGGGAGATATTAATGCTATTAGCTCCTCAAGTGAAAGATGAATGTGCTGTCTCTTAGCTGCTTTCAAATTACATGTACTAGATTTATTGAAGAGTCAATCTGTGTGTCTGAGCCATGGTATTGCATGTATATTTGCAGATCCAAGGCCTCAAAAAATGCAACAATAAAAAAAATCAATATAAACCTGACAAAGGTAGTCTTTGTAGTATTCCCTGTGAAGGTTTTGTAACCTTGCTATGCATGCTTCCCTACTCCTGTCTCCTGTGTTATATCCTTTGGAAAAAAAAATGACTTCTTACAGTCCTATGTCCCTTCTCCTGTGCTCATCAGTCATTTCAGTTCTGACTGGGTCTGTATCTACTACGGAAATAGCATACAGTAACAGGAGAGCAGTGTGGAGCAAAGCAATATTGAGGAACTGAGGCATACATTTCGGGTTCTGCTTCAGACTGGCTTGCCTGTTTCTCTGGCCTTGTTGTCCATTAGCTGTTGGAATATATCAGCTAGCCTTCCAGTTCTGGTCCTTTAAAAAAACATGTCCGGGATTACTCAGAAACAGAAATTGAAGCGTGTAAATAGGAACTAGCAGAGTTCCTACTAAAGTATGCCCATAATGCAATCTAGAACACTAATGTAAAGACAAACTGAAGCAAACAAACAAACAAACAAACAACAAAAAAAAACACTAAACACCATTTGGTTTCTTTTAGAAGCATAGAATAGCTTGGGTTGGAAGGGACCTTAAACATCATTGGATTCCATCCTTCTTGCATTTAAATACTGCTCCATTGCTTCAGGATCACATCTGCGGGCACATGCTACAGTGCAACTGCCTGATGGCTTCTGTTAAGAAACTTGCCTTAGATAAGAAACAAGGCTTGATGGTAGTTTGCTTTAAATAGTGGTTACTAGTTGACCAGCTGATGAATATTGAAGAATTATTTGCAGCTATTCACAAGATCCAGTACTCCTTAATTCTGTTTCTGGCACACTAGTACTATTTGCAACATGAAAAAAAAAGGAAAATATAAGTTAAATTGGCCCCCCAAAAAAGAGCTTGTTTGTTCTCCACCTCCCCTCTTCCCCTCAAAATAATCTGCAAGCTTTTGAGATTTGTCAGTGTTTGACCTACATCAAACCCCAGTCTTTTCAAACTCAACTAAAACCAAGAAATCATGGATGTATTGTTCAGATGTGCAAATGACTCACACTCTGGCTCTCTGTTTATTTGTTTTAAATTTGGGGGTGGGCACCTTCTGGATACCAAAAATAATTTTAAGTTTTCTCATTGAGTGGCTTGATTCACCTACGAGATTCTCTCTGTCAGAGTACCGTGTACCACAATATGGTGTAAGTCCAGCAATGCATCTTTGGCATCATATTTGTCCATTACACCTGGTGGGAATGCTCCTAATTCTGATCATGCTAGATTGGCAGCTCTCATCCAGTGTAACTAGAAACCTGCTATCAGGTCTTTCCTCCAAGTTAGTCACTGCTTTACTAGCTCATGTCAAGCTTAACTTAAGAAGTAGTTTGCTGTTTCTATCAATGACTTTGGTTTCCAAACTGAAATACTAACTCATTGCTGGGACATGTTGATAGATCTTATTGCTCATGGCTCTATGAATACTAATGACTTCTGTAGCTGAGACATCTCCATTTCCATAAACACTTTCTCCTTGAAAGCCCTTAAACTACACAAAATTATAGCTATGATTATTTTATTTTGTTGGTTTTGTCAATACACTGGGA
Organism: Perdix hodgsoniae; assembly: GCA_035772895.1. NCBI lineage: Eukaryota > Metazoa > Chordata > Aves > Galliformes > Phasianidae > Perdix > Perdix hodgsoniae. The sequence continues at coordinate 39,910 of JAPSGF010000125.1, read as the reverse complement.
GTAGAGAATTCATAATCAGTTTTGGCATAGATCAGGTTTTTTTGCTGTTTCTCTTGGAGTGTGTTAAGTGTTTCTTTCACCTGCAACCCCTTTTAGGCCACTAATACTATAAAGTAAGATACAGTGAAATCTCCTAAGACTTGTTTTAATAAGGGTTTAAAGTGCTTTGTGCTTGCTGGATTAACCCTGTGGTGTATTCTCATAGTTGTGGGTCTGATTCATTAAGATTGTGGAAGATTCATTAAGTCTGTGGAAGTACTTCAAAAGCAGTTGGCCCGCTCATGAGGCATGTATCTTTCTGGCTTGAGTCAGAGTGGTCTTATGATGATAGTACAGATTAGGAGTGGACATCCCTCTAAAATGAGACCAAGTGGACTTTAAGGCAGTGGGAAGCTTTTAATTGAGCTCAACTAATTTGTTAGCTATTATACTGTCTTTTAGCATACCTCAAATTGAAATATACACATTGTGCTTGGCTATTATTTTTTTAAAATACACCATATAGGCAAGTGGCAGCTGCATACTGTATGCTTTGCTCTGCTTAAGGTCTCTGACTGTGACTTAAGAAATAAGGACAGGGTATTCTGTTTTGTTCCTTTAGATGCATATTTGACTGGAGGCAGACAGCCCACATAGCTTTAACTAGAGTAAGTCCCTACTGCTTCTGATTTTTAATTTGCATATTTTTATATGCTACTCAGAAGTTCTATAAGTTAGCTGCTTTGTATGCCTTGATAATGCTCTTTGATCCTTAATTCTCATTTTGAATAACTAAACATCAAATTTGATCCATCACATCGTGATTAAATGATGGACAAATGGATGAAGTTGCTGTAGGAAACATTGCAAACATTTCTTATCAAACACTTTGTTAGCCTAAATGCTTAGGAATGGTATCAGTGCTAGTCTAATGATCTTCTAAAGATAACCTAAGTGAAAAGAATGGACCATATTAACAATGTTTAGATTAACCTGGGAATTCAGACTCTGCTTTTTGATTTTATGAAAAATGTCTTCTGGTGTATGGAATACCCCACGTATGGTTTATGTTTATGACACATCCTGGTTCTGCCTTTTAAATGAATCTCAGCTAGATGGTTTCTTTATCTTTCTTCCAGAAAAGACGACGACGCATAGACCGAAGCATGATTGGGGAGCCAACAAACTTTGTTCACACAGCTCACGTTGGATCAGGAGACCTATTCAGTGGAATGAATTCGGTAAGCATCTGTGGATGAAAATATTTCATATTAGACAGGGTACAGGAACATTGTGAGAGGCTGAAGCAACAAAGGATTATTCTCTACTGAATTGTTAGAGAGGCTCTGTGTAAAACTGAAGAATAACTACTAGTGTGTTAATTCCAAGCCTTAGCTACTTGCATTCTAGATTATGAGGTCCTGTAGTTATTGACAATATGTAGCAGATGTTGTATATACTGTGCAGGCTATGTGTAGAATAACACTGAAAAACTCATTCTGAAGGCATATGCACAGTAATATAGAGGAATATTTTGAGAAATACTAGCGCTATTTGGAAAAAAAATCTTCCAAACATGTCTCATAATTCAAGTTAGATTTCTTAACTTAAATGCTTTATTGTATTTTAAACGTAATTTATATGAAATTGCAGTTTACCATAATTTATGGTGCACTGAAATATTTTTGTGTGTACTTGTTGAGACTATCTATATTTTGTAACTCTGTTTGCAATGTGAATTATTTCCAGAGCAAGTAGCTATATCACAAGCAGGGTTTTATGGCTTCCTGTAGATTCTTGAAGGACTAAATACTTCTCCCTGAAAGTGAAAAAGAGAGGCTAAGACTGATAATGAAAATTAACTTACGAGGATATATTTCTTCTTTACAACCATATTCTATGTGAAACATCAATCTATTTTTTAAGGTCAATAATTACAAAAAGGGGTGATATTTAGATAATGAATAAAAATATTTTACAACCTAAATAATTATTTTAAAAGGAAAAAACTTATTTTGAGGTGGTGGATTTTAGGAAAGAGGAAGAATGACTTCTGTCAGAGGTATCAATGTGGAGAATGAAAAAAGTCAGTTTAAATGTAGGAAAGTGAGGTCAATTGTAGTTTCAACTAGTTTGCAGCTTACTGTGATTAGAAAAAAAGAAACTTTTTTAATTTCATAGCTGTTAGGGAAAGGCAAAGCTAGAATATCTGACATGACTAACAATATGCTAGATTTTCCCTGAAACTAGATAATGGAGCAGAAATTATTTGTACTAAATCACCAGTAAGGTAAATGGACAGCTTCAACATGATAAAATTTGATTAAAGCTGATAATCTATTTAATAAATAATAAATACATTGTGAATTTAAATAATGAAGTTAGTGATCCATTTTTCTTGAATTTCTTTTAGAAGCATAGCTGTTTGCTCTTTAAATGTTTTCTCTCTCCCATGTGAGAACCTTCTTTCTCGCATCTGAACTATCTCTTGGGAGCTTTGTGGTGGCTGCCTGAAGCTTTGCTCTTTCACATCAGCCTTTCCTCTGCTTGCCCTCAGCCTTGCCTTTTATGTTTAGTTCATGTCGAGATAATATTTAATGATTGCTGTTGATGAACATTTAGAACTGGGCATATCTTTCACTTTTTTTTTTTTTTTTTTTTTTTCAATTTGGATAATGTGCTGCAGCAATGACCAGAGGAATATTTTCTGAAAAAAAGAAAGAGACCATATGCAAAAAGTAATCTTTAGAAGCAGAAATCTCCAGTTCTAACATCATCTCTTTTTCTACCTCTTCTTTGATGATGTTCTGGGGTAAAACTGCATCCAGTCTCCTTACTTATTCTTTATAGTTCTATCCCAAAGGTCATGGTGGCATTTCCACTTGTTTTTCTACTATTTAACATCCTTTATAATATAGGCATTATACTCCTTTGTGAGCTTCCTCCAGTTTTATTAGCTTTTTCCCATATAAGTTTGATTCATCAGTAAGTAGCTCATCTGTGTTTTTTCTTCATCAGAGTTGTTTTTTATTCCCTTGTACTTCTGAATGCAGTAGTATCGTGGTTACTGAAATACTTAGTTTTTTTGCCTTCTGTGTTAAGGGCCTTGCTCATTTGTGAAATGTAAACTTTAACTGTAGCAAGCTCTTACTTTCTCATGTCTGTCACTCTTCTACTATTTCTTTTAATATTTGTATTGCACAGTGGAGTCCCCTACTTTTTTTTTTTATCATTGTATTCCTCAGTTTAACCCTTAATTTCACATATTCCTTCCTTCTTGTAATTTTTCCTTGCATTTTTTCTCAGTGATCATCTGTGCTATTTCCTCATTCTGACAGTGAGCATATGGGGAAAAAAAGAAAGAAAGAATATGAGATAGAAAAGCATGCAGCGTATTTTATGATATTTAATTAGTGCAGTCCTCTTCTCCTTGGAAAGCCTTTAAAACCTTATCCTACCTAATTACATGTAAGAGGCAAAAAAACAAACAAACAAAAACCACAAAAACTTTGCTTTATGTCATCCGAGTGGCATCTTTTTAGAGGGAAAAGAAAAAAAAGCTTGTTCTTGTAGTTCAGGCTGCCTCAAGAGGAAGTGCATCAGAAGGAGTACTACCTTGTAAGGTGGATTACTACACCTGGCTTTTTTGACAGTTTTTAGTATTACATTTCTCACATATCAGTTTTAACAAACAAAGTAGCCACTGAATCAAGATTGAACTTGCTGGAGACTCTTTATATGCACAGCTTCTGTATTTTAGAGTGATAGTTCCTAATGCACCCCCAAAAATGTCTATATATATCATTATATATATACCCAGAGAGATTTCTGAGTCTTTCTAAAGGTTAGAGTAAATCTACGCTTCCGCCTTGGAGTTTGTGTTGATTCCTCTATAGTTTTGAAGGAACGTAGGCAAGTTGTTTGTTCAGAGAAGGGCAACAAAGCTGGATGGGGTCTGGAACACAAGCCTTATGAGGAGCATTTGAGGGAGCTGGCATTGTTCAGTCTGGGGAAGAGGAGGCTCAGGGTTAGGGCTCTAAACAACTATCAGAAGGTTTCCATCTCTTTTTCTCTAGAGTCAGAGGTCATTCAGATTAAATGGAACCAGTCCATAAGTTGTGCATACATTGACATGTAGATTAGATATATTCTGGGGAAAATAACAAATTTCTTTTGTTCTAATGACCAACAGAAGAACATGCCAGATAAAGATGATCAACTTGGTTAGATACAAAAAATTTCAAACACCCTATGGCTATTGTAGCACTCTCTTTCACTGAGTCAGTGATGTCAGACCTGATCGAGTATTGGCTCTGAATATGTAGCCCTGCAGGAAAAATTTAGTATAACATTGCTTTGCAGCAGCTGCTTCACCTTTGTGAGCAAAGCACCAAGGTAAAAAATACTGTGCTGCTTCAGTGCATTAAAAAAAAACAACAACAACAACAAAAAACAGGTTTTTGGTCAGCACTGCAATACATAATACTTTTGAAGACAAAGACCCATTTTAGACACTTTTTTCACACTGATTTGAGAAACAGCATGCAGCAAAACCTTGTGCTGATTCATTTTGTATGCATGCATTTGTTTTGCTTCACTGTGAAAAAGAATATACTTTTGCTCTTATAGATGGGAAAAATATTATGCATACTGCTTAGCTGTATTAAAGCCACACACTGGACAAATAAGTCTTTCCAGTGTTGTTCTGAGGACTCTGTGAAGGAGCTGTGCATGAAATAATTGCAGGTGGCACCCTGCAGGCTCCTTGATGCAAGTTCATTTTCAGAAGCTGTAACCTTATACACATGTTATTTTGCGCTTATTGTGTAGTTGTTATGTATGCTCTGGTGTGCAGACAGAAAAGCGACTGTAAGGTTGGAGTTGTCTTCCTGCAGTTGAGAAATGATTGATTTGCCTTCTTTTCATCAGGAAAGAACTATGACTAGAAAGATTCTCTTTCTTATGTTGATAAAAGTAATGAAAGCCATTCCTTTAAATAAGTTGTTTCCAGACTAATTGGTAGGTTCAGTATGATGTAAATACTTTGCCAGTTACAGGAATAATATTGAGTAAGTGAAGCGGGACATGCTTTTACATAAATGGATAAGTAAGAAATTTTCCATACACCATGAGCTCTTGTTTGGTTTTAAAAGCATTTTTTATTATTATTATCTGAAGCTACTCACGTACTGTAGGTATTATCCCAGTGTTTTATAAGTTGTCTATTCTACTTTTTAATGTAATGGTGCTAACTTCACTGGTTTATCATACTTGGCAAATAATGTTTCTCATATAACAAACTAAATTACAGCTTGTCAGCTGGAGTGGAGTTAGATGCCAGTACAAGATCTGATACATTTTCTTGTTCAATGCTTCAGTAAAAACCTGAATTAGCCAGTTTTCTTTGGGAGTGAGGAAAAACTTCTACATCAGAACCAGTTCTTTAATCTCTCCTACTGAGCTGCCTTCAGAATCAAAAATTCCAGCAAGCCTGCACTGCATATGTCCTCACACAAAAATAATGTAGCTTTAATGGTATAAAAGAGCTCTTGAAAACCAATCCAAAAAGAAATCTGGAAGCAAGAAAATACCACAATTCAGTTCTAACTGCCTGTCTTGTTCTCTTTGCTTTGTTTACCCTTTGTCCTCCAGGTGAGCTCAATTCAGAACCAAATGCAATCCAAGGGAGGCTATGGAGGTGGCTTGTCTGCAAATGTTCAGATGCAACTTGTAGATACAAAAGCAGGATAACCTTGGGGATATCTTTCTAGTAAGTATTGCTCTCTACTTTCATGGCATTATTAGATTAGCAGGGAGGAATATTCTTCCACATGCCATAGTTATCTCCCTATAAATAGCTGTCTGCCTTATGATGCATGACTTTAAAATGCACTTCTGATTTTTAAAAAGCAGTACTGTGTGATCATGTTGTGTTTGGGTTTTTTTTATATAATGAACAAGAAATTGTCTTGACTGCATCCTGATGTGTACAGATCTTCGCAAGTAAAGTTAGTTGTATAGCACATCAAAGAAGAATTTGATGATGGTAACATTTTTAAAATGGTTCATTAATTTAATTAACCATATTATGTATGGTGTTAAATCATTGAATATTAACGTTATGGTAGAATGGTCACTCAAAAGGTTCAAAATTTAAGTTTAACATGTTTTCTGTGTTCCAGGTTTCTGTGAGTTCCTACATCTTCTTTCCTGTGTCCTCTCTTTTGCCTTGGTGACTGCTTTCTGTGTTCATGAAAAGAGAGAAGTAATGGCTTATTGTTCACCCTTTGTGATCACTCAAGTGAAAAGTTGCTGCTCTGCTCTGATGATGCCATTTTTCAGATTGGTCCAACTGTGCCTTTCAATGGCATGCACACATTGGCCTCTACCAGTACCATGGACTTGGAGCTTTTTAGGGTTGTTTTTAGGTTATTGTTTGTTTTAAGGCAAATCAAAGCACCAGCCTTAGCTTCCATCACTCCTCACAAATACTAATGCGCAGCATTATGTTGCTTTTTATTCTTTGAATTTTTTTCTCCACTCACGTAATTTAGAAATGATTGAGTTTCCAGTAATGCTTTTAATCACTCATTGTTCATATCAATTTTTGAGAGGTCTGGGACCTGCAAGCACAAATGATTATTTCTTACAAAATCAGCAGAGTAGCTGACTGCATGCTTTGTGAGGTTGCTTTGTATGGTGGCCTGTTTGGTGCCAGAATAAAAAACTGTGTATTGCAGACTGATGATACTGTTGCTGGTGAAGAATTATGCTGTGACACAAGTCATGCCTGTTTCTGAAAAAGGACTTGTAACTTAGCTGCTTCAGAGTTATGTCTTTATTTTAGTTTTTATCCAACAGGTCTTGAAATAATAAAGAGAAAGCTTGCATTCATAAGGCATTTGTTGTAAATGTTCGGTAAACCAGTGTAGTATTGTATCTAAGTGTTGTGGAAGCGCTTTAGACTATTTAGAAAGCATCATGTTTTACTGCTTCTTTTTCTTTTTATAATTTTTCTTAATTTTAGGCTGTATGGTCATTTCCAGTGGCAGCATGTCAGACTGCCTGCAATATTAGTTAAAACGTTTAGTAGACCTCTCTAAGTAGTTGGCTGTTTCTGTGTACTAAATATTTAGGGGCCATGGAAGTTGCTAAGAGCAACATACTAATCTGGCAGAACAGATGCCAGTGAAAACAACATACAGGGTGACTTTTTACTAAGTCAGTAAAAAACCTTTTGCTCAGGTTCCAAAGCATGTTTCTTTCACACGTTGTGAAACTTGTATTTTAATATTGCACTGTTTTCTGATTATCTCTGTAAATGGTCTGTTTTCCTCCTTGCTGATAGTTTGGAAAAAGTCAGTAATGCTAGTCCTGCTTGAGTTACTTTTTTATGTGAAAAAAATCATTCCAAGAAGGCATAAGTGAGCCTAGTCAGATCCATTTTTGTGCATAAGCACGCATGTGCTTATAAATATAGACCGCTGTCATAAGTGATTCTTTACTCTTTTTCCACGCTTTCCCTGATTTCACGTTGCAACAGCTGTTAGACTGATTCAAAAGTATATGAACCTACCTACTCTTCTCTCCGTTCACAAACACCACACCAAATGCAAGGTGGAATTAGTTTGTTTCCCGTCAGTAGTATTTCTGTGGTAGATGTCAGTTATCTGGTTGAATAGCTCCAGTGAGGCTGTTTAGTCTTCACTGATGAAGGTACTGATTCATGATGACAGAAGATAAAGACGTTCAGTTCTCTGGGTACATAAACACATGGCAGTGAAGTGATTTTTTTTTAGAAATCAGCATTTCCAGTGCCATGTAAATCAATGAGTCTTAAATACACAATGATTAGAAAATGATTTGAACTTTGACATCGTTAACAGCAGCTTTAATTTGCTTGCCAAAATGATCTTGCACTTGTCAAAATGTTTTCAGCTTACCAGAAAAAAAAAAAATTGACATATTTTTATAACGGACATACTTTTTTTTGTACATCCCATTCATTGCTGAAAAAAGTCAGTTCAGTATTGGCTTGTAGATACTAAGAGGAAAATATTGGCATTGATTCAATAAATGTTTTCTTTCAGTTGGTGGCCTACCTTTTTCTTTTTTATAAGTTACCTTTCCATTAGAAAACAACTGCAGCTTACAAATTTGTGGTGAAAATTCTCAGGATAACTTCTTAGTATGGGTAATAGGTGATTGGTAAGGCTGTTTGTGGATTTTTTTTCATGTTTCTTGACCATTTTGTTGTCAAGTAGATTAATCCATTATTTGATTAGTAGTTTTGTTTCTCTGATTTAGTGTGTGTACCAAAGAACTTTGCAAGGATTGTGGAGAGGAGGTTTTGCAATAAGGTATTAATTAAGGGAGTGGAGCATCTCCCTTATGAGGACAGGCTGCGGGAGCTGGGTATCTTCAGTTTGGAGAAGACTGAGAGGTGATCTCATTAATGTTTATAAATATGTAAAGGGTGAGTGTCAGGAGGATGGACCGAGGCTCTTCTCAATGACATCCAGTGATAGAACAAGGGGCAATAGGTGCAAGCTGGAACACATTAAGTTCCACATAAATATGAGAAAAAACTTCTTTATGGTGAGGGTGACAGAACACTGGAACAGGCTGCCCAACAAGGCTGTGGGATCTCCTTCTCTGGAGACATTCAAAACCAACCGGGACATGTTCCTGTGTGACCTGATCTAGGTGTTCCTACTCCAGCAGGGGGATTGGACTAGGTGGTCATTCGAGGTCACTTCCAATCTCTGACATTCTGTGACTGTGTGATATAAATGGGATACCTTCATTTTTCCTTTTGACAGCAGAAGTGATGTGTATGTTTCCTTATCAGTTGTTATGCAGATTACTTTACAGTGGAGATCATAGACTAATTATACACATGATTATAGTAATATCCAAATCTGCATTAAATATCCCTGTAAGAGACAGTATTCTACTCTGTATTTGTTTCAGTTCATTTGCCTTTTATCTGACAATCTCAAAGTAAAGTACCAATTTACTACTTATTCATGCTAACTTATTTTGAAGGCTGACACTGAATCATCTAGTTACAAGTTTTTGAAATTGCCAGTTTATAAAAAATGAGTTCTGAAGGGAAAGAAATCTCAGGCTAAAATTATGAGGCAATGATAATCAACTAGGCAGTTATTTTATTTTTTTTTTTAACTTTTATTCTTTTTCAGTGTTAATATGTTAAGAGGTTAACCCAGGAAAGCAGGTAATTCAATACACTCATTCTCTCAAAGGGAGACAGTTTCTTCCAACTTGATCTTAACTCTGTTTAGCCTCCTAAAGCGTGAGTTAGATCAGTCCTTTTATCATTTTTTAAATGAGAAGGGTTGACATTAGCAGCCAAATCTCTAAGAATAGTCTTGGATCCAACAAGCACTATACACTGCACTGCTATGAAAACTGGGGAAATAAATAAATAAATAAAATATTTACACACAAAAAAGTCATAGAATCATTATAGAATCATATCATAGAATCATAGAATGGCCTGGGTTGAAGAGAACCATAATGATCATCTAGTTTCAACCACCCTGCCACTAAACCAGGCTGCCCAGAGCCACATCTAGCCTGACTTCAAATGCCTCCAGGGATGGGGCATTCACAGTCTCCTTGGGCAATCTGTTCCTGTGCATCACCACCCTCTGTGCGAAAAACTTCCTCCTAATATCTAACTTAAACCTCCCCTGTCTCAGTTTAAAACCATTCCCTCTTGTTCTCTCACTGTCAATCCTTGTAAACACCCATACTCCCTCCTTTTTATACACTCCTTTCAAATACTGGAAGGCTGCAATGAGGTCTCCCCAGAGCCTTCTCCAAGCTAAAAAAGCCCAGTTCTCTCAACCTTTCCTCTCAGGGGAGGTGCTCCAACCCTCTTATCATCTTAGCAGCCCTCCTCTGGACCCGTTCCAGGAACTCCCATCCTTTTTGTGTTGGGGCTCCCAGGTTTGTATGCAGTTCTCCAGATGGGGCCTCACATGAGCTCGGTAGAGGGGGTCAGTCACCTCCCTCTCCCTGCTGGCCACCATTTTCTTAAGGCAGCCCAGAACACAGTTGGCATCCCAGGCTGCAAGCACACATTGCTGGCTCATGCCCAGCTTCTCATCTACCAGGACCCTCAAGTCCTTCTTTGCAGGGCTGCTCACAAGGAGATCTTCCCCCAGTCTGTAAAAATACCTGGGATTGCCCTGGCACAAAAGTAACACCTTGCTCTTGGCCTTGTTGAACCTCATTACGTTCTCATGGTCCCACTTCTCCAGCCTGTCCATGTTCCTTTGGATGACTTCCCATCAACTCTTCAATCCAGAAATCTTACTTTGTCTACGCAGTTACATGTTCATACACACAGTATTTGCTTAATTACAGCACAATTCCTGATTTCAGTATTCTTGTGGGGGAGGTGGGATGAGTGGTGGAATAGTAGACAGAGAATTGATTAATCCATATTGATTTTCAAAGTCTGATTTTTGAAGTTATTTTTTGTGCATGCCTTTGAATTAGGGCACCTTAAGAAAGCATTGGAAGTTATATTTGAGTTTCCAACAGGTTCTATAGGTCTGTCAGCTTCTGATTATTCTTATCTCCAGCCCTCCTAGATTTCCATGCATACTACTAAAAAAAAGTCATGAATCACCTATTTTCTGTGGTTTTTTAATGCCTTTTTGAAGACGAAAAGAAGTGCTATGTCCCATTCTGAAACTATTGGGGACCAATACTGGTTTACTAGAAGAAAATTCTTGAGTCACTACTGCAAATGTATAACTGGCTAGATTCCTTGGAAATAACAAAATACACGATGAGGCAAAACGACTGTCAGTCTCAATTGTATCCAATATGTATGTAGATACTAAAATATTTTTTATTTAAACTTATTTGAAAAGTCTATGTAATGGAAAGGAAGTGTGTGTGCACTTGCAGTATTCAGAAGAAAAAGCATATTGGTTTACCCTGTACTTATGGCGTGAAACACAAAGCCACTTGTGTCTACTTGTTCACCTCATCACTTAACATTAGAAAATCAGCAATACAGATGCTTGAATAAATTATTTAAAGATACGTGCTACTCAGCCATTTGTCAAATATTTAATTGAATTCAGCATCTCTAATGATAATGTGCAAGCATATAAGTAGACCTGACTGTACATTCACATGCAGTGACTGTGACATTAAGTTATTGAAAATAATCCCTGAAACTCACATCCCTGAACCTCCTGGGGGGAGCAAACTCCCCCCCACTGTAAGGGCAGCGCAAGTCTGAGGCTGCCTCATGAGACTGTATGTGTACAAGTCTATGGCCAGATGACCGGGTCGGATGACATGCATCCATGCATCCCAGGGTCCTAAGGGAGCTGGCTGATGTGGTTGTCTAGACTCTCTCCATCATATCTGAAAAGTTGTGGCTGTCAGGCAAAGTACCCAATGACTGGAAAAAGGGAAACATCACTTCCATTTATAAGACATGAAGACATGAAGATCTGCTGAACTGTAGGCTACTGAGCCTCACCTCATGCTTGAGAAGATCACAGACCACATCCTTCTGGAACTCATGTTAAGTCACATAAGGGACAAGCGGGTGATCCAAGAGAACCAGCATGGCTTCACCAAGGGCAGGTCATGCCTGACCAATCCAGTGACCTTCTATGATGGAGTGACGGCACTGGTGGACAAAGGGAAAACACATGATGTCATTTACCTGAACTTGTGCAAGGCCTTTGGCCTGGAACCGTCACTATTTAGTGGATAAGGAATTGGTTGGAATGCCGTAGACAGAAGGTTGTGGTCAGTGGTTCTATGTCCAGATGGAGGCTAGTAACAAATGGTGTCCTTCAGGGGACCAGTACTCTTTTAACATTTTTATCAGTCACACAGATGATGGGATCAGGTGTACCCTCAGCAAATTTGCTGATGACACAAGCTGAGTGTTACAACTGACACAGCAAAAGAAATGTGTAACATCTAGATGGACTTGAAAAGCTTGAAAAGTCGGCTGATGTGAACCTAATGAGGTTCAACAAAGCAAAGTGCAAGGTTTTGCACTTTCGTTCGGAGGTAATCCCAGACATAGAATGGTAGAAGAACTCACTGAGAATAGCCCTGCTGAGAAAGACTTAGAGGTCCTGGTAGACGAAAAACTTAACATGCACCAGCAGTGCATGCTTGCAGCCCAGAAGGCCAACTGTATCCTGGACTGCACCAGGGTAAGGGAGGTAGGTTATTGTCCCCCTCTACTCTGACCTCATGAGGCCTCATCTGGAGTACTGAGTCTAGGTCTGTGGCCCCCAAAACAGGAAAGATATGGAGCTTTTGGAGAGGGTGCAGAGGAGAGCCACTAAAATGATCAAAGGGCTGGAGCACCTCTCCTACGAATAAGGGCTGAAGGAGCCGGGCTTGTTCAGTCTGAAGAAGAGAAGGCTACGAGGAGACTTCTTTACGGCCTTCCCGCATTTAAGGGGAGATTATGAACAAGAGGAAAGTTAACTTTTTACAAGGGATAACAGTGATAGGACAGGGGAGAATGGTTATAAACTAGAGAAGATTTAGATTAAATGGCAGGGAGACATTTTTCACTGAGATTAGGTGCTGGAACAGGTAGCCCAGAGAGTTCGTGGATGTCCTGTCCATGTAAGTGTTCAAGGCCAGGATGGATGGGGCCCTGAGCAGTCTGCTCTAGTGCTTTATCTAGAGGTTGGTAACCCTGTCTCTGGCATAGGGGTTGGAACTTGATGATTCTTGAGGTTCCTTCCAACTCAAGCCCTTCTATGATTTGATGAAAATGATGTCCTAGCTGCACCAGTGCAATACAAGCTGTTCAAATGAGTACCAGGAAGACTGAGTAGGACTGTTTCCACCTACTTAATCTCTCAGTGAGTGCTCAGCTGACTGCATTGAGAGTTAACCTAAAGGTGCTTTTTGTTGCTGTTGTTTTTGTGGTTGTTTTTTTTTAATATCTTAGTCTTATCCTAGGTTGTTTTTTTAATGTTTATGGAGAATAAAGCTGGGAGTGAGTGGCATGAGATCAGAAGATGTCTTTTTCTGTGGAGCACTGATAAGCAACCCCACCATGGAAAAGCACCAAACTTCCTGAAGGAAGAAAAACTTCACTGAGACGAGTGAAAAAGCTTGTGATATTTCTGCAAAAAAGTTAATCCCACTTTTTGGAACCTGTGTCTCCATGTATCATGCAGCTATTGAAGGCGCAGACTCAGATGTGTGAACAATCCAGATCCTTTATTGCAGGTTCTAATATCCCTTATATACATTTCTAAGCTCCCTTCTGTGACTTTCCATTTCCCTACATGTCAACAGAACACTTAAGAAGTCTCTACTACTGCTCACCCAACTGTTCATCCAATCAGTCACACGTTGCTTCTATTCATAGGATTCTTCCCCAGTCAGCTACATTTATGCTTCTCAGAGAATAGGAGACTCTGTCCAATATGCCCATGCCCCCATCCTCTCTTCCCCGCTGACATTAGTAGTCATGACATTCTCATCACAAGATGTTTAAAAAGTTGTGATAAGTATTTGGCAAACTGGAAGATAGGCACTGGGAATGCTGTATGGGCATCTGTACTAGATTGCTCATTGTCTCATTGTAAAGCCAGTTTCAAAGCACATTGGGCTGCTACAATTTTCCAATTCAAAACCCTACATCAAATGTTTTGAGATAAATGCATGTGTGTCTGAGAATAGACTTTTCTAATGAGGCTGAGATGATACAGAACCTGAGGACTGCAAAAGGTTTTAGGGATTTTACAGAACTAAGATTATATTTGCTTGGCCCAGGATTTCATTGCCTTACTTTTTGCGCTGCATGACTTTTTAGTTAAATTAGTTGTATACATTTATATACATTTCTGTTCTTTCAGTGTGTATTACTTAAGGTTTTAGCTTTCTGAAAACTGTTTCCTAAGACTTTATCTGCATGTTTCCCTCTTCAGGTTGGTCTTAATCCTCCCAGTACTAGTGGCACTATAGCCATATTCTCAAGTTATCAGGAATACACAGAAGGAGCTAATGAATTGAAACAATGCTTGAAATAAGAACACGGGAAAACAGGCAAACTACCTCCAAACGTCTCACAGAAAGCTCTTAAAGTAGCATTTGTAGTTTCCTATTATTTGGTCAAGAGTTAAAATTCTCTAAATAACAGGAGCAGAGCAGCTTTTGCAACATTACATCAAGTGACAGACTTGTCTTACTGAGTGAGGTGCACTTACTGAAAGGTTACTTCAGAGCTTTCTAGTGAGGAGCAGAACACCACTTTAAAAAGGAGAAAACAATTTATTATTAATTACTATGTAAATTAGCTAATATCTTTTTCATGTAATAATTGCCTTGTCACTTTCCAGTGTTCTGTACCCAGGAAGATAAGGCTGCCTTAGGGTCAGCAGGGTAACAAGAGAGTTCTCCATTGCTTCAAGCAATTACCACAAAATAAGAAAAAAAAGATCTGAGAAAAGTAAAAAGAATCATCCCCCTCATGTTAAAAAGCTTCACTAGTTTGAACAAAATAATCAAGTTTTGCAGAGACTTCAGTAAGTAAGCCAGGGCAGGGCACAACTTGTCTCATCAGTAGTCATCTTCCTTTGCAAGTTGCTTTTGCGTTGCTATTTTATGTCAGTAAGAGCATTTAGGATACCAGTGAGATGCAAGAGAACCATTCACTTCTACACTCCTTCACATGCAACCTTCAGTCACTTCTAGCACAAATGTTGACTGAAAAAAAACATCGGAATGAAATCTGCATTCATGTGGAAGATATGCCAAACCATAAGAAGAAAGACCAAGGACCTTGCCCAGTCGGGGGAAATAATAGTTCTTCTTGTGGCTCCTATGAACAGCACCTGAGGAGGAAGAGAAGACCAGAAGAGAGCCTGCGTATTTCTGCTGCTACCAACAGCTCAGATCATGAGGTGTACCTTGTGTACATGCTGCAGGCCTTGTGCTGGGCTGGTGTCACACCAACAGGTAGCTCATCAGCTCCACTGCATTGACCTTTCATTGTTCTTCCTCAACAGAAGAGAAGGAGAAAATACAGTGAAAAGGGCTCATGGGTTGGGATAAAGACAGGGGGATAGCTCATCAGCTACTGCTGTGGGCAAAACAGACTCAGCATAGGGAGTTTAGTCTGATGTGTTGAGTGTTTCTGATAACATACCAGAGCAGTGAGAACAAAAAGCAGACTTAAAACACTTTCCCCTTATCTGCCCTCTCCTACCCCCTCTGCCTTAGCACCACAGGGTGCTGCCAGTCCAGAACGTTTCACCTCTGTCACTCCACCATGGTCACACTCTGTCCCTGCTCCACATGGGTTCCTCCCAAAGGATGCCATCCTTACCAAATGATCCTTCATGGGCTTCCAACAGGTTGCAGCTCCAGCACTGCTCCAACACAGCTCTGTACTGTGGAGCCCACCCTTCAGGGACTGCTCTGTGCCTCAAGCTCCTACTGCTTTCCTGGACTGACCTTCTTGCCTGCAAGGCCACTTCTTTCCCATTTCTCACCCCTCTCTCCCAGATGCTGTTGTACAGCTGTTTTCCCTCTTAGATCTGCTCTCCCAGAGCGCACACAGTGTTGCCCATGGCTCAGCTCTGGCATCAGTACGTCCCTTTGGAGCAGTTGGAGCTCTACACTGATATGGAGCCCTGCTGGGCTCTGCTCACAGAGGACCCCTGCAACCCTCCGCTACCAGAACTTGCCATGTGAACCCAATACAACTGCAGAGCTGCTGAGCTCTCCCAAATTAACAAAATAAAATAAAATAAAATAAAATAAAAAATAAAAATAAACCATTGTTTTTAAAGCCCTGCCAGAAATGAACACCAAATCCACAGTATCTTATACGCATACTGGCCTGTCCCACCAGCTCTTTGTAAGAGATGGAGGTCTCTGATATGCAACTTGCACAGTTTCAGCAAATATCTCTTCTGTCAGTCTGTGAATGTTCTTACATGTGGTTGTCAGAGAGCTTGTTCACAACACCATGCCACCCCCTCAGACAGTCTCAAAGATTCTACATTGTCACTAATATAGTATATCTGAGAACAGAAGAATTAAAAAACACTCTGTTGTGGTCCTTATATATGGGGTTTATATGAAAACCTCATATATATATTCATTATATATGAGTTCATTATATGTAAGATAAACAGAGGAACACTTTTAAACATAGCACCATTGCCATCATTCGAGCTGAATGCTATTTTGCTTCTAAGATTAAATGCAAAATTCATAGCAGCTTTAGTTGGTTGTGGCTCTTAAGGCAGCAAGTAGGTTGCACACACAGGTTATGGGGAGCAGTGGCAAAACCCCAACCTCACTGGAGGTGGAAGTGTACAAGGAAGTGTGTGCTTCAGGGCCAGGACCCTGCAGTGTGGCTGACTGGCTGCTCCATGGTCAAGCAAGCACACGTCTCAGGAGAAAAGCATGCTTTTGCAGCAGTTCTTGAGACCAATAAATGTTCAGCAGCTTCTTCACTTGCAAGCTCCACCAGCTTTCTTTGTTCAGTTAAGCCTGTCTAGACAGAGGAAAATGAGAAATGTCTCTGGTGTGGACAAACAGCTGGTCCAAGATGGAAGGGATACTTTGGTGTAGATGTCAACTCCTCCTGGTCTGACAGACACATACCTGTCAGCATCATGACTCAAGGAGGATGATAGGCAAAGTGACATGTGTGAGTTTCTGGTAGTTGAAAGAAAACCAGACAGGCTTTGAATGCTGTGGCAGCCTCCTGAAGGAAAGGAGGGAGGCTGGGCATTTGGTGCATAGGTGACTAAACTGACACAGCAATCCTGCTGTTGAATTGAAGGATTCAGTTGCAGGATCTTAGAATCATCAGGGTTGGAAAAGACCTACAAGATCTTCCAGTCCAACCATCCACCTATCACCAATAGTTCTCACTGAGCCATGTCCCTCAACACAACATCTAGTCCATGCAGGAGTCCCAAAAGGTCGCCCTCATCTTACATAGGCCAGGAATTAGTTTCCCTGCAGACATTCTTTCAGGTCCTGTGCCATTCCTGCTGCATAGACCCCTGTGACTGTTTGGCAGTAATTACTTGCAGCTAATCCCTACCTTGCACCAGGCATCTTTGGGAGACATGTGAGCGGACAATATCCTCTTTCATAGCCAGTGGGCTAGTGAAGGCTAAGCCATATTTTTTTCAAGATACGGCACAGAACAAGTCCTCCAAGCTGTTAACTGTCTTGATTCCTGCTGGCTGAGATCTGTCTTCCCTCCAAGGCCATGCTACCAACCTCACTACAGACTGGATGCCAAGACTAGGAGGTCTCCAGCAAGCAGCATGTTGGGGTTGGGCCCTGAGGAAGCCTTGGAGGCAGGGAGCTGCCCTGGTTTCTGCACAGGGCCCTTCACATGAATAAGCAAGAATATTGCTGGCATGTGGGGGGAGGCTTCTTGTTCCAAGTAGAAGAAAAAGAGAAACAAATAAATCTAGGCAAAAATGACAAGACTGTGCTTTTCCTTCTCCCATGACTTTGCTTTCTTGCCACGGCAGAGCACTGCAACTTTAAGGGGGTTATCTTAGAAGTCAAATTTAAGGCAACTTCATTTCTCACCAAGTATTTGGCTGTCAGTCTTTTGATAGTCTAAAGCCATTAAAAAAAAAAAAATCACACACGAAGAAAAAAAAAAAAAAAAAGAGTTCATAACACTCCTTATCCACTTGGACTCTTAATAGTCACTGACATATGCTGTGCAAGAATACTGTGAACAGGTGAAGCAGCATGTGCATACCCGTGCCCAGTTCTCAGCCTGTGCTCCTGGTGCTACTTTTGAAAAAGTTCATGAGCTCTGAACTGCTGTGAGAGAAACTAGGTGAGACAGCATTAATTTATCACATAGGTGAGGACTACACACTGAAGGAAAGGGAAAATAAAGATAGTATATAATAAATAAAAACTCACTCCCGTGCTCCTCCTGCGCCCATAAAATCAGTCCATGTTCTTGCATAAAACGTGACCAAGGAGCTGCATGTACAGATTCATGCCATAGCTATCAGGAGTAATATCCTCCAGGGTTTGGCAGAAGTTCCATAATTCTATCTTGTATCATGCAGCTTTTTCATGGTGGTAATTAAGTACATGGTAAAAGATAACTCTGCAGAAGTATTTTAACTGCTGGTGTCTTGGTCTCAGATGTTAGAAGTATTTCCAGAGCTTTTTATCTCATTTGGGTCAGCTTCTGTGGAGTCTGGGATCAGACAGCTCAGGATGCAGTGCATATCAAGGCTAGAAATTTATGGGTGGCAATTAACCCTCATATAGGTGTTTTTCTTTAGTGCTTGAGAAGTGGTTAGACATTTGAGGAAAGATCTGGGGAAAATGAGGTTTTGATGCTTACAGCCTGGAGTCCAAGACAGAGCATGGACAATAACCAGGCAGTAGCACTGTGGATACCGTTTTGCTCCTGAATTTTGAGCATTTGCACAGAATACATTTTTTTTCCTCAAGCATTCTTCCGCAGACAGCAGTGGTAGAAAGGTGCCAACTGCAAAACAAACTACTGAGCATACAATCAATTCTTTTATTTTCTTTTTGTGGTTTGGACTCTTTAGGTAGGAGTTTTAATAGAGATGAGGAAGCAGTGCTGCAGCAGAACACCTCATAAAATCAAGTTCATGAGGCACAATGCAGTCAGCCCTCACACGGTTGCATCAAACACTTAGCCCAATCACAGCTAAGGAGAAACTGGGGCTGAAAGCAGCTTGCAGCTTGGATTTGCTAGTAGGCAAAATCAGAACCTGCAAAAAAAAAGAACCAGAACAGCTAACCTAAATTGTCCAATGGGATATTCTACCATATGGCATCATGTGAAAAAAATATCAAATTGAGGGAAGAAGTTGGCCAGGGGGCTGCCACTGCTTGGGTCTGGCTGGGCTGTGGGTGGATGGTCAGCAATTGCTTTGTGCATCACTTGTTTTGTAATATATATATATATATATATATATATATATATATAAAACTACTATTATTATTTTTCTTTTCTCTTTCTTCTCAACCTATGCGTTCTTCTTCTTCTTTCTTTTTTTCCTTATTTTCTCCCCATCCCACTGGTATGTGGGACAGTGAGCAAAAAAATGCTGTTTGTTCAGCTGCCTACTGAGTTAAGCCACAACATGCCTGTATTTGGTGTTCTTCTATTTGGGACACCTTCTGGGGCTGAGATATTCACACATTAGAATAAGTTATATATAATATGTATATACAGGCGAGCAATAACTGCCAATAGGAACTAGAATGTTATAGTTTGAACAATGTACTGGAGCACCCATTCATTTCTTTTCCATGACTCACAGCAATAAATGCAGTAAAAAACACATGTGCAATCCTTGTAAAATAAAAATAAAAGGGAGGAGATTTAGGTTAGATGTTAGAAGGAAATTTTTTACGCAGACAGTTGTGAGACATTGGCACAGGCTGACCAGAGAAGCTGTGGATGTCCTCATCCCTGGAAGTGGTCAGGGCCAGGCTGGATGAGGCCCTGGGTAACCTGAGCTGGTGGGTGGCAGACCTGCCCATGGAAAGGGGCTGGAACTGGATGATTTTAAGGTCCCTGCCAACACAAGCCATTTCATGATTTTATGATCCTCATGCAGTCTGAGCTGCCAGTATTACTGTATACCAGATAATGCCAATTATAGACATTATCTGGAAGAGCTATAACTTCCGTGAATTTCTTGGACAGCGTAGCAAGACATGTACACCCTTAGCAGTATCAGACGAGGAGCCAGAGGACCAGAAAAATACCTCATGAGAGAACTGTAGTCTTGGGTTTGTTCTTTTTTTTTCCTTTCTTTGATTGTTCTTTACTTACACTTTCAATTACAAGTATCTGCAACAGTCTTGGAGAGTTAAGAAAATCACTGCACTGTGGAAGCATGATTACAATAGCACTGGCTCCAAAATGAGAGGAAATTGATAACAGACAGTTAGTTTGAAATGAAACTTGGAATCTGCTTCTTGTTGACAGTTCCAGAGACTGGAGGAAGAAGGGAAGGACAAATCTGAGAGAGGAACAGAGGGTATGTCTGTCCAATTGTACACAACTCTGATCTAGTTCAGATTATTCTAACATTTATGAGAGTTTTTTACTTTTCCTTTCCTTTTAAAAGCTGGGACAAAATAGAAGAGCTTAGTATCAAAAGCTAATAATGGGTTTGGTATGCTTCTGAAGGCTCAGCTCCTATGTAAGTCTTCCCTAACTGCTTAAACCAACTGAACTTTCAAACCCTGCCAGAATAGCAGGCTGTCGTTCTGACTTGTCAGCGTGTGCGAACAATGGATTACCTGAGGGATAGTCAGTGCACAGAACAGAGAAATATTTTAGCAACAATCTTCAAACTGCATCTATAATGTCATTCTTGTTAAGTAAATGTCTTAAAATGCCTCAGTGGAGGAGAATGGTTTTAGGGTGTCTGCAAAATCAGTGATGTAGCCCCTTGGACTTGGACCTTTGCATTATGTTTGTGTCTAAGGTGTTCCAGCTGAGATTGAGGACCCCATTCAGTAGATAGGCTCTACAGAGGCAGAGACAGTCACTACAAGCTGTCCAGGGAAATCTGAATGAACAATGCAAGAGACAAAATATTACTAGTATTACTTCTAGGTGTCAGACAGAAACAAAACAACAAAAATATGTCACCTTTGTTGTTTTTTTTTGTTTTGTTTTTTGTTTTTTGTTGTTTTTAACTTGAATGGATTCAGATGGTGGTAGAATCTCCTTTCAAGGAACAGGCCAAACTGAGAGCTATTTCTTCAGAAATAGTTTGTAATTTCCTTTCACCAGTTCCGAAAAGATGTCATGTTTACAGCTTCATCCTCTTTTTCCAGTCCATTACAGAATATAACTGGCCTGCAATGAACAACTACTGGATAAAAAAAGTTATCATAGTTTTTTCTCAAGAAGAGAGATATGCTGGTCCAAGCTTTAGATTGGCATTGATTCTGGTATTTTATTTCCAATAACCAACTTACAGTAATGAAATAAATGCTAGAGAACTTTACATTGTGGGTGGCATCTGATGTAATTAAAAAGCCAACTTAACTAAGAACCACAGTGATTTCTCTGTCATTCCTCCTGGAAATAGCTCTTATGGAACTTCTCCAAAGAAAAAAATATTTATCAGAGGATAGCTACTGAAAAAAATAGAAATTAGATGAGAAATTCTATTACAGGGTTCTTTCTTGAATTAAAATAGCCTGCCTTTTTCAGAAGTGTATTATCTGCTTGTTTCTGGCAGAACTTGATTAGAAAAGTGTTTAATGCATTCACTCTATGCATTATTTCTTTATGTTTATTTTTCTTATTTTGTTACACAATGGCACTGGACTATCTTCATGGTAAATAAACCAAACCTACTTAACCTTTCTATTCTGTGACCCCTTACCATACAAAGAGTTCTAGTGTGTCACTTTCCTTTTGGTCAGAGGCACTGAAGCCATTTGGCCATTCTTAACATCTCTCTGTTGGAAGGAAAACTGTCTGGGTTTTGCCCAAATCAGATATATCCATCCATGTAGAAATGGTGACAGTGAGGAATTTCTGCTAAGGATACCTGATAAGGATGTCCAAGACATGTAATGAGTCATGTCTTGAGGCTGAAGGAGGGCTAGCATATTTTCATACGTAGACCTTACTCAAGTAATGGAGTATATAATCAGAAAGGCAGAAAAACATACACTTAATAGAGGTTTTGTTTATTCATCATGCATGTAAATTCAGCTGTCCAGATGACAGGCAAGTTTGTCACTGGATGGAGCAAGCTTGAACCTCTATGCCAGACTAACTAAGCTGTGGCAAACAGTACATTTAACTAGTCCCTTGGATGCAGGTAGGCATTCCCCATGCACACAAAAAAATGTTTTATGAATGTACATGAAGCAGAGTGGTGAAACACAAGCTTCCCTGTGTTCTCAGCTATGCTCTTGACTGCATATAAATGTGTATGGATATGATACATTTCAAGTTTGTCCTGTTTTCCAAGTCTTATTATGTATAATTCAGAAAGTAATGCAAAATATGCATTTTACCAAAATCTAGAAAGCTGCTTGAGATATAGCTAAGTTACTACATCTGCTGCATTATTATCAATAAATGGCCCTCTTGCATTTAATGAAAACAGAGTTCCTCAGGTGTCAACTATTCAGGCATCTGGTTTCTATGTGGTAACAGAATATTAAAAATATTAGCAGTCAGAGAACCCAAAACACATAGTTTGTTTGTTTGTTGTTGTTGTTGTTTTGTATCCTGATGGATGAAAGTATCAAATTTCTGGATTAAAATCATGCACAACAGATGAAGTAACAGATGAGTAACAGTAATATTTTCCACCCCAGAATGTTTTTTCTTACTGTGAATTACCAACAACACTGTTAAAAACTGAGCATTTATTTTCAACGTGAAAGACAATAATGGAGATATTAAAAATATTTTCCCCCTGCAACTACTCCAAGAAATGGATGGAATACCTCCCTATGAGGACAGACAGAGAGCTGGGGCTGTTCAGCCTGGAGAGGAGAAGGCACTGGGGAGACCTGAGAGCAGACTTTCAATATCTAAATGAGGCCTATAGTAAAGAAAGGGACAGGCTCTTTATCTGGGTTTGTAGTAATAGGACAAGGGGAAATGGTTTCAAACTAAAAGGGGGAAAATTTAGATTGGATTTAAGAAAGAAGTTTTCTACACTAAGGGTGGTGAGGACAGCAACAGGTTACCCAGAGATGTGGTGAATTCCCTGTCCCTGGAGACAGTCAAGGTCAGGCTGGATGGGTCTCTGAGCACCTGATCTGCTGTAGATGTTGCTGTTCACTGTGGAGTAGTTGGACTAGGTGGCCTTTGGAGGTATCTTCCATCTCAAATGATTCTGTGATTCTCTGATTCATTCATTCTTGTCACCCAGCCTATACTGTCTTCCTAGTACTGAGAGATGTATTTTGGCAGCAAATTATTTGAGTAGCCCTGAACAGAGTTTTTTAACAGTGAAGGTGCCAGGTACTTCATTTCTGTATGCCAAACTTAGGAGAAAAAATCTCACTCAACAGATATGACAACATTTAAGAATTAGCAGAAACTGCTGATTACATTAAATGTTCAGGTTGGGAGGGGAAACAGCCAAAAGCTACAGAGCAGTCTCCACAGGTTGCAAGAATAACATCTTCTCCCATGTTCGTTTATTGAAAAATAAGGCATATCACAGCATGGGACAACCTCTAGAAATATTTTCCTGTATATTTACTGCTCCAAAGCACAGAAGTGCAACAGGCAGAAAATTGGGTAACGCCTTACAGCAAGTGCAAATGAAGCTTAAGAAAGCATCTGATTTAAAATTTGTCTTTGCATGCACTATAGTACTTTTTTGCTTCTTTGTACTTCTTGAATAAAGAATCTGTCTTAGTATGTAGCAGAGCATAGTAGCAGAAAGCAGAACTGTGCACTTCAACACGAATGTGTTCATTCTCTGAGCAATTTTTGGAATTTCTCATATGGTGATAAAAACAACCAAGTTAGTCCATAGGGAATGGGGAAGATATATTTAAAGAAAAAGGCTTAACCTTAACATTGTAATAGTTTGCAAATGCAATTAAAATACTTTTGTTTCATGGAAAAGGCACTAAGATTAGGAAGAATTACTGTGTTATGAGGCATAGCAAGGTGTTTGAATGTGGTATGGTATATTAGTCACATGTGTCCCTTCTGTGACTAAAGTTGCCCTGTGAGGGGCAGATGACAGAGAGACTCCTGGAATGTTATTACAGGTGCCTTTCCAGGAGCATGCGCATTTCAGTCACTCCACCAGAGACTGAACCACTAGCACGTCTGGTGCTAGTGGTTCAGCTGAAGATGTGCCAGTCATAAAGGGTGACATGCTGCAAGAGTCCTGGGATCAGCAAAAGGCTGTGCAGAAGAAACATATTGGTTTTCAGGGAATAACTGGCATCAGCAGAAGAAAAGCAACAGAATGAGATGTTTTCCGTGCAATATCTTTTCCTTTTGATTCTCTCTTTTGACATAGAGCACTCTCGCCAACACCATCTGAGGTCCTCTGCAAACTGAATGCTTCATCCTAAATCATTCTGAGGAAAGGAGGTTTTCCTGAAGCTGTGGTTTACTAGCTCCAGGCAGAAGAATGATAAAAGGCACAAAAAGTAATGTTATGCTGTTTGAATTACACTGTGACAAACCCCAGGGGTCTTCACTTCGGAATTTTCCTGTTGGCAGTAAATCTCAAAATTCTAAATAGTTGATACAGGAATTGAAACAATTTGGGGATGCTTCTCTCAGCCCTTTGACTTACTGACCCTAACATATTTCTGTGTTACAAATACAAACCTGTGAGACATCACAAGTTTTCCTGGATTGTTGAACTGGTCACAAATTTCCAATTAACCTGCTGACCTAGCACTTGCAGATAGGACTGAATTGCTGATAAAGGCTTTGTTCAGGATAGCCAGGAGTTATCTTGTGAAACCACATGTAAATGTTAGTGCTAAGAATTCCTTGTCCAGATAAATCAAGGCTCTCACCAGCGCTGCAAGTGAGGAAGGCTTGTTATCAAGCTTCTATATCTTAAAATTCACATTCTGGATTGTTTCTGTGGTACTGCCACACAACAAGATAGTTTGTCTTTTGACAGCAGAGCAGGGCAGGCTCTATGGTACTACGAATATTCCAATGCCAACAAAAGGAATTGATGCTACATTCAGTTAGCATAAGGGCTTCCCCAGTAGATGTAAAAATTCTCCTTACCCCCTGAATTTCTGCTTAGGGATAATGTAATAGCTAAATCTTCCCAGTGATGCAGAAACGGGACATTTTGTTGTGAGCACTTTCACCTTCATGACCAGTGCAGCAATTTATAAAGGGCAGTGCATCTACTTAACACACATGCAAAGTTGTGAGTTGTGTTTACCTTCGATCATATACCATGATCTCTGTTGAAAAACAGGCCCCAGGAAAAGGGTGAATGTGTAAGGGCACCTTGGCATTTACTTTATAGCCACAGCTCCCAGATAAATGGGTTGCAAGTTCTTGGTTGGCGAAGGACTCTGCAAACTTTTGCTGTACCAACCAGGGCTCAGTGTCTCAGGAGCAAAGTCAAACTGCTTAGGAAGTGGAAGTCACCTCAACATTACAGGACAGAAATTCAGATGACTTGAAAAATGGAATTGCTTTATTTTTATAAATGGCAATGACATTTGTTTCAGAGGGTTTTTTTCATCTATATTTTCAGGTTTATATACTGATGACTGGGATTTTAACATAGAAATCCCAAAGAAGGTTCTGATAGAGGCAAAGCTTCTGAGTTCAGTATAAATGGAAGCCATTTAACATCTGAGAAGGCATCTGTGAACAGGGCAAGGAAGATGAATGGGGTATTTTACAGAACATCTGATTGCACACACATTGCTGTGAAGTGCTGAGTGTGTTCATCACTCAGACAAATGATGGACTTTGCACACCGAATGGAGAAGCATTACTGAACCATGCTTATGATTCAGAAGCAGTTCCTGTTCCACACAGCCATCCCTGTCTCTGCCCCACTGCCGGTTATGGCTCTGCCACACCTCCTGGCAGGAAAGCTTGTCCTCTGTCCACTTCCCCTGCCATCTTCTCCCTTGGTTCCAGTAGCTGCTATTATGTGAAAATGCTTCTAATGCCACAGGTTAACCAGATGAAGGAACTAATGGAAGTTAAAAATAACTACACAAAGAAGAAGAAGAAAAAAAAAGTAGCAGTTAATATAATATCCAGGGACACCCATCTTTTACAGTGGAGATAGCAGAATTGAAAACATACTCTTACATTCCTACCACTGCTTCCATTGTGACATATGTAAACTGCTGATGACTTCAGCTTACATTATGAAGTGAGAAGAATAAGGAGCAGATCCATGCTACTGTTGGCTCTCCTTCTGGTCTGCAGACAGTAGCCCCAGGCAAAGGCTAAACGGAGGAAGAGAAATCAATTGTGAGGGCCATTGTTCCTTGTGGCAGTGAGTAGTGTCTTTGGGCCTTGAGGAGCAGCATAATTATAAGCTTCATTTCTCACTTCTTTTTTTTTTTTTTCCTTTTTCAGGAATAGCAATATTAAAATTACATTTCAAATTCTGAACTGCAGTTCTGTGGAAAGAGCTTGCACAGCAAGCCAAGGAGACTTGCTCAGTAAATGGGGTAGGAACCTGTGGTTGTTTCCTTCTGCAGATATTGTGTTTCCCATCACTTCAGAAGAATTCTGATTTGGTGCTGAGTAACTATCAGTTACTCATCCCTTTACAACATTAAGCCATCTTTAGTGGGAATATCTGCTCTAACCTCCTTTGCATGCAGTAATACTAATTGTTTATTCTTCCTCACTGCAATGAGGAATCTGGCTTTTTACACAATTACTGGTTTTACACCACACTAACTTTTGTCAGTTAGGCATTGTGCAGGCATCTACAGTTACTGTCACTGACCAACATGATGGGTAGGTGAGTGGAATTGCCTTATAGGGGTACCGTTATGTTTTTGCAAAGGAGGAGTGCAAGATAAATAAGGACATGTAAATAAAAATAACAAATTACACTACCATTGCCAAATGCAGCCTTCCCAGTTTAACCAGGTGTATGCTGCAGCTGTTTTCTAACTTTTCTGCTTGTTACTGTAAAGGACATGTAGCATAGGCAGATCCTTGTGTTAAGCATTAGAAGAGTTTTAATTAAATAATGTATACTTTACAGTACAGCCTGATGTTTTTAATGTAATAAAGTGTGCCTGCTTTGTTTTCTTATGTTGAAGAGCAAATATTTTTGACACGCATGCAGTATCTAAAAAGAGAAGAAAAACAAAACAAGTAATAGCTTGTTTCTATCTAGCATGTAAAATTTTAATAGCCTGACAAAAAAAAAAAAAAGAATTTTTATAGAAAATTTAGGGACACCAGTAATGTGTTTAACACTTCTGGTCTTATTATTGGTAGTTCTGCTGAAAACCAAACATCTCCTAATGCACAGTGAACAACAGCATCTCTTAATTGCTGTCTGCAGCCATATAATAAAAAAGTAAGGCCTTGACTAATTCCAGTACATTCATGACAAGAAGTTGTTTATACTTCTGTAAATTAACAGCCTTTCATAGTGTCTCCAGATTTCCCTCTGCTGGAATAATGGCAGTATTGCTCACCAGAAATAAACCGCAATGGTCTACTTGCAACAGATTTGTGGGAACATGTTTTAAATTTTGTAAATATATGAAGATTGAACAAGTTCCTGACTGATATTGTCATTCTTGTCCCTGATGATTGCTTTGGTGGCCTTGGCCACTCCATGATGCACTTCGCCGCTTAAAGCTTGAGAGCAGATGCAGAGGAGAGGTAACTCCTTGCTCTCAGTGCCTCTTGTTTGTTCTTTGTTCTGTCAGTACTGGCATCAGCAGTGCTGGCTTTCATTCCAGTTAAACTAATTCACTGTTAGTACCAGAATGTAACATTATACATCAAAGGACTGATTGAGCCGGGAAAAAAATGGTCAGGCATGGTACTGTTCAGCTCACTGCAGCTACAGAGAGCAGGGCAAAAAGTTCATCCTTGTGATCCCCGTTTGCTTGCTGTGTGTGGAAGAATACACTAGTTAGTGAGTTCAGCCCAATGAATTTTCTGCATTTTTTTTCAGTCACCATGAAGAGTTATGTTAGAGGATATAACTCCAGGTAGGGGGAAGGAGTCACTTGGAGAGTTAATGAAGTCAGTTTAATAGCTCTCATTTAGGAAAACTGTAGAGACCCTCCATACATGATGGAACAAATTATCTGTGTACTGGACATGAGTAGCACGGTGCATTTGGCTCAAGGGTATGTCTCTTGTTATTCTTTCCTGTACTACAGATGGATGCAAAACTGGAGTACTCCAAGTCGTGCACTCAGAGAACATTGTTTTCTTAGCACCCATGTAGTATACCCCTCCTTTTGTGTGTGCAATTTACCAGCTTAGATTCATTTTTGAATGAACGCTTACTGCCTTGGAGCCCTCAACACGAGGACATGTTGGAGTTGTTGCAGAGGGTCCAGAGGGCCATGAAGATATCAGAGGATTGGAGCATCTCCCCTTTAAGAACAGGCTGAGAGAGCTGGGGGTCTTCAGCCAGGTGAAGAGAAGGTCCTGAGGAGAATTATAGCAGCCTTCCAGTATCTGAAAGGGGCATACAGAAAAGCTGGGGAGGGACTTATTGTAAGGGCAGGTAGCAACAGGATGAGGGGAAATGTCTTTAAATTGGAAGAGGGTAGATTTAGATTAGGTATTAGGAGAATTTCTTTACCGTGAGGGTGGTGAGACTCTGGAATATGTTGCCCAGAGGCTGTGAATGCCCCTTCCCTGGATGCATTCCTGGCCAGGCTGGATGGGGCTTTGAGCAACCTGATCTAGTAGGAGGCATCCCTGCTTATAGCAGGGGGGTTGGGACTAGATGATCTTAGAGGTCACTTCCAACTCAAACCATTCCATTATTCTATGAATCTAATCTTTGCCCCTGATTCTCCTCAACTGCCTGGAAAAATTCATCTTCCACAAAACAAGAAAGGTGAAAACTAACACAAAACTAGTTCAAACAAAACTCCCACCCCTGACTTACTGTTACATAATGCACAGCAAAAAGCTGTGCAAAAGCATTTTCATGACTATGGCTGAGGTTACATTAACTTTCGTGGTTCATTCAGTCTTCAGCCATTCTGACCAAATATTTTGTTGGATTTGCAACTTGGACATGATCTTCAGGAGAACAGAGTTTGCTCAGCCTACTCGGTTACAGGGTGATACCCAGTGTCATTGCCTATCCACCTCAGCTGAGTTCACATCATTTGCAGTTAAAGAATTGGATTCTAGAGCCAGACACACACGCAGAATCCTCAGAATTGGCATTACACTGTTTTCTCTGGGTATAATGTGATCACCTTATCTCAGGCTCCTCCTTAAGCTGAAATATTGTTGCTAAATATTTAGAGATATGTTTACTTGTAGCTGGCTTACAGGTGGATTTTACAGTCTATTGTCAAAAATCACAAAGACAGCATCACAGTGCATGTCTTCTATATGTGAAAAAAAAACCTTGCTGTGAAAGGAACTGACTGAGGAAAGCAGAGAATCAAAAGCATTATCAAACACTGCAGCACGTGGTATACTCAGAGATTATTCCGCCTCGTTCTACAATTAAGGGCTGAAAACATACACACGTTTGGTTGGATTTGCTGCTCTCTGTGTACCCTTAAAAGCCATGTTCTATAATTCTTAAGATATTTGATATAAAGCAGTTATGTCCCAGAATGTTTCCACTATAATCAGTGTTGCGCCCTGCCCAGGAATGCTGCAGTACACCACCAGCAGTTAAGGTGAAGTGTGGCAATCTGCAAGCATGTGGATGTGCTTGCAGCCCAGTGCCTGCTCTCATATGCATTAGATTTCATTTGGACTCCTTTTTAAAGCTATTTGATAGGATATTGCTTGATTGTTGCTTCAGATTCTAGAAAACACTGTGCCCTTTGGAAAGGAGAAAATCACTCTTCCTGCACATAGATGGATAAGGTAGAATAAACCTGAAAGATTTTGTTAAATTGGTTGCAGCCACATTCTTGTTGCCTGCATTATTAGGTAACACTGCAGGCACAAAAGCTGAAGTTTAGTTGATAAAATTTGGTAAAATTAATTTCAAATTGCCTTATTTTACAAAATGGATTTCTTGCTATGAAGTGGTTTTGCTAGAAGTGTTTTAACCATTAAGAGAGCAGCAACATGAGTTAACTGAAGAGCGGTGAAGAATGTTGCACCTATTATGTAAAATCATAGTGATGTACAAATCGTTTGTAATGATATAAAGCCCTCATTACTGTGAAAGAAACAAATGCTCACTATCAGTCTTTCTCTGGCAGGACCACAGCTCTGTTAGATGAACTCAGAGAGAACTTTGCAGCTTTTCAGTGTTATGTGCCACTTACGTGCATCCTGCTAACACTGCTTCCCGAGCATCTCTTGCAAAGGGAGTTAGAATTTTGCTCTGCAATGCATAATTTGTTCTGCATAATCCACCTCCTCAAAGCATTCACAGCCCCTTAACTCTCATTAAAATCAAGACTAAGCAGTGGGGTATCATCTCCTCTTAGATTAACCTCTCCTTACCGTGCTGCTACACAGCTGAACTAACATCAAGCTATGCCCCTGTGTATAACAAGAGAGTGCCACATTACCTGCAGGGCATCCCTCCCTGGCTCCTCTTTTATTTTATTTATTTTGACAGGCACAGCCCCAGCCAAAGACATTTGAATGCAGAACATCCTGGGCACTATGCAAGGCCCATCTTTTTAAGGGAGAGAGGCATTCTGGTTGGCACTGGAAATACTGAACCGAATGACACAGAGCAAGGAGGACGGGAAGAAGATGTCACAAGTGTTGTCCCTGATTTTTGCTTCCACAAGTGTTCCTTACATGTTTGCTTGCAAAGACAACTCTGTGAAGAAAGAACAAGCATCCTTTTTTTTTGTTGACATCCTGCAATCAATATCCACATCACCCATCCGTACCATAATTTTCTTTCTCTGGTCTTCTCCACCTAAGTTTCTAAGAGAAGATCACACTCAAAGTTCATTTCAGGTACATCTGAGTGGGAAGATAAATGTGTTCGATCTGCAATAGTTTGTCTTATAAATTATTCAGAAACAAAAATATTTTAGCACTCTTAAAGCATCATTTTGAGTTGAAATTAGCACTTCGATAAAATCTAGTTGAGCATGACACTTTGTAACCATTGCATTTCACCCCTTACACACTATAAGATATGCTTTTTGATCTTATAAAGTTAGCTTTGCAAAAATTGTTAGGACCTGTAGTGGTTCAATTCTATTTTCTTTATTAAGAAAAGAAAGCTTTGTTTCCCATTTGGAGAGACATTTGTCCCCATCTAAGGATGAAAAGTGGACTGTGCTCTAGATTTCTAACTGAACCAAAACATCAAGAACTGTGCAGTTCTTTGGCTTCTAAAATACATTTAAGTAAATGGACTCAGGACTTTCAAGAGCAAGCAGGCCCACGGCCAGAAATTGAGGACAAAAACTGAGATATTGATGGAAGAAAAAAAACAAAAACAAAAACCACACCTGTGGTGAGGAGTTGGAGGTGCAGAAATTTTGGTAAACCTGTACTAATCTAATTACTTCTTCCAAGTTATACTGGAGTTAAATGTGTTACTAAAATTCTGTAAATGGTTGTTTGCTTAACAAAAATACTGAGGAAATACTGATTCTGTGTAAATTTCTTACTCTGAATCAACTGAACAGGACATTAAGAAGAGTTTCAGAGTTTATACGGGCTTTGATTTAAAAAAAAAAAATGCTATTAAAATAAGCAGAGGAATTTCTTTTTACACTTTTTTTTCCTTTGAAAAGTAAGCTACTTTGAAACCACTACAGGTTTGACCATAAATAAATAAATAAATAAATAAAATTGAAATACTGGATATTATCAGTGTCATTTTCTCCACACAAAGCTTAGAAAAGACACAGCGGAGAAAGGAAGTGGGAGCTCTGAAGGGAAATGCAAGCCAGCTTCTATTTCTGAATGTCAAGCCTTGAGCCCATTGGTGAACAGCCAACTACTAGCTGCAAGGAAAGTTCAGTAGTAAGGAATCAAGACTGAAAAAGCAAATGTGCTCTGACACTAAGCCAACTGAAGCTTTTAAGTCTAGGTGCTTTCAGTAGTAATTTGGGGAAAAGCAAAAACCTTACAAGCCAGTCATAAAGTCACGAATATTGCTGATTTCCTGCTCCATTATGCTTATTTAAACCCTGTGACAAGTATGGCGTTTTTTTTCCAGTCAGAGTTTCCAACTGGCATTATAATTTGGGGTTTTCAACTCTGTTGCTTAAAATAACACTGACTTCTTAAATTCGTCTGCCTCAGTGAACTCCCTCACAAACTATGTGCTTGGATAAGGTTGATCCTAGATAGAAAGGAATATTTTAAAAGCTAATGATAGTGTATGTTTTAGCAGAATAAAACTACCTCTGGAAATTTGCTTACTATTTACCATTTGGACAACTGCTACTTTTTATAAAGACAGTGGGTAACAAGAGTCATATTGAAACATTCATATAACAAACATAAGAAACTGAAATTCACATGCTTTTGGTTTATAGTTATTGGATGGTTCTATAAATCTGGATACAAATTGAAATGGCTGGAAAACTGTGGCAATCAGATAATATACATAAGAAATATTTTGTATAAGCATACCACAAAACAAGAATTCAAGCAGCAGCAGGTAACAGTAATTGCCAGTAAAATTGTCATTGCAGATGCACAACACAACAAGAAATTCTGGGGGAAAAAAAAAGAGGCTGCTGTATGTTATTGTGATGTGTTATGCTCCTCGGAAGGGAGACTGTGTGACCAGTTATGGTAGGAAAGACTCTAAATAAATTTAATCTGCATTTCTCCCACAGACTAAAATAACAAATCCCACAAACAACAAAAAGCTCTGATGAAGAACTCTTATGTGAGGAAGAGAACAAGAAGCTCCTTAAATAGCCCCTCTCCTTCCTTCTGAGCTTCAATGACCAGATATCAGTACTGCAGTGCAAGGGTTGGAGTACTCTGCAAATCTATTGCACTTAGGAGTTACTTGTCTAATAATGCTCCCTTATCCACAGTGGGCTCAAGGTAGCAGATTTTTTGTAACTTCTTATATCTCTCAGCATTAGTCTTCTGTCTCTTATTTCCAAATTGAACTGCAAGATTTCTTGAAATAACCACCATGAAGTATGCTTGGCTTCTCCAATGCTCAGGTCATGACTAAGATGAAACCTAGCTCAAGAACTGGCTGTTTAGACAGCCATTTTGATCTACAACTTATTTCCAAATAACTGCAAGTTAAGGTTCGAGAAATCTTCAAAGAAGACAAGTGTATCTTAAAAATAACAAGTGTCTACTTTCCTTTATGGTAGAATTCATTCAGTACATTTAGTCTTAGTTCATTGTATAACACGCTCAGAACCAAACTAACCAGAGATATTGGGTTCAGAGACCAAAACAGAAAGACAAGGAAAGGATGTTTTAGAATTGTCATTATGAGCAAACTGAAAGTTAGGTGTTTTTCTCTCACTACATTATTGATTAGAGCAGTTTCCTGTATTTGCTGCCTTGTGGCTACCCAGAAAGTGACTAAGGTAGAATATTCTTCATATGCTCAAGACTTACACTGGTCACATGCTGCTTTTCTTCATTCTCATCCCCTACAAGAACCCTTAACAGGAATAGAACTGTAGTATTGGGCTTATGGCAAGATGTATGCCAATAAAAGACTCTCCTTCACCTTTTCCCCTCACACCTCAAAATTCGTAAGCCCTTTGTATTTCAGGAAGTTACAAATAACTTTGTGCTCAGCTTTGTTCATGTATTTCACAATACTTTTTTGTGTTTGCAAGTATCCACTCCTTATTGGATAGTTTTAAATTAAATCCCATTTAGTCATCAGTACCTTTCTGATTCACAAGTTGGGCTAACACTGAAGCAAAGGACGGATGTCAAAGCTTATTGATGGGAATGTTTAATTATACTGAAGTTGCAGCTGGTGATTGATCAAAATAATCATGGATATGTACATCTACTTAAGTTAAACTGATGTAAATTTCATTTAAATCATAGAATCATAGAATAGCAGTAGTATAACCATAAGAAAAAATGTATTTGTGGAAGTCTTTTCTCTTGAGTAATATGGTCTTTCCTAGCAAACAGTCTCACATTTAAATGAAACTCTTTATCAAAATTTTCAAGTCTGTGTTATTCTTTTCATTCCTTCAGCCAGCATACTGTAGGTTTTCTCTGTCACATCTCTTTTCCATTGTTCCTCTCCTTTCATTGTTTACATCTCTTGTCAGTTCATAGAACAGTTGCTTGGACTGATTTATATCAACTAATCTGTTAAAGCAAACAATTGAATGAAGTATCCACATATCAGACTCATCTTGTCCTGCACTTTGAACTCAACAACCCCAGGAAATGCTGGCTTGGGGCAGGGTGGCTGGAAGACCGTAGAAGAAATGGACCTGGAGATGTTGGTAGATGCTCAGCTAAACATGAGCCAGCAGTGTGCCCAGGTGGCCAAGAAGGCCAGTGGCATCCTGGCTTGTACCGAAACTGAAGGAAGGAAGTAAGTGATCATCTCCCTGTACTCAGCACTTCTGAGGCCACATTTAGAGTACTGTGATCAGTTTTGGGCCCCTCATTACAAGAAAGGCATCAAGGCCCTGGAGCATGTCCAGAGAAGGGCAACAAAGCTGGTGAGGGGCCTGGAGCACAAGTCTTATGAGGATCAGCTAAGGGAACTTGGATTATTTAGTCTGGAGAAGAAGAGGCTCAAGGGAGATCTTATCACTGCACTACTATCTGAAGGAAGGTTGTGGTGAGCCTCTTCTCCCACATATCTAATCATAGGATCAGAGTGAATAGCCTCAAGTTGTGCCAAGGGAGATTCAAGTTGGAAGTTAGGAAAAACTTCTCCTAAAGAGTGGTCAGAAGCTGGAGAGGGCTGCTCAGGGAGGTGGTGAGGTCACCATATCTGGAGGCATTCAAGAAACATTTAGATGTTGTACTGAGGAACATGGTCTATTAGGAAATATTAGTGGTAGGTGGACAATTGAACTGGATGTTCTTGGAGATCTTTTCCAGCCTTGGTGATTCTATGATTCTAAGTGCCCTGCATTTGAATGGATAGGAACTTCTTTCCTGACTAAAATTTCTGTGCTCCAACTGTCTGAAAAATGTATTTCTTCTTTCTGAAAAATTCACTGTCCACAGACAAAGGCTTACTATAGTTCAACAGAAGTTCTTTCTAACTGTGCTAAAGTGCTTATTATTGAAAGTAATCCATAACTTTGCAGCAGCCAATTATCTTCTGGCTGTAAGGCCTAAGATCATTCATGGGAAATGTGAAGCTCCGTCACACCAAGTGGATGTGAGTTATCAAGAACAGATAGTTTCTAAATTTTTGTCAGTGTATACTGTATATGGTTGAGAAATTAATACCTTGGCATGATTCCCCATATTAAATGTCAAGAAAGGCAGACAGTGCCTTATTTCAAAATATAGATTTCAAGCAGTCAGCCTCTTTTCTTCAAATTTCCTGTGAAACTGTCTAGTTTCTAAACTACTGCTTTCTGAGAATTTGTAGTAACAAATTATTTCCTGTAAAGAGTCTTCTTTTTTTTCTTCTCCATGTCAGACTGAGAAAGATATGAATCAATTTATTACCTCCTATAATGGCAACAAATTTCTTCTAGAGCAGAGCAATCCTTTCCGTGTTCCTGAGAACTATATCTAAAACAATAAAACTTAGCTAGGCATATAAGAATCTTGCACTGTTTTCAGTTTTTTACTTTTTTCAGATGTATTGTCTAAAAACTAGATGCCAGTCCAATTCACTAGCATTGCACAAGGACTTCAGCATATTATTTATTAAAATGCAAAACATCAATGTGAATCACGAGCTCACACTTGCCAGCAAAAGTGCATTATGTGCATAGCACTCCATGTGCTAAAACACCACAGTTATTTAACGCTTAGTGGAAACTGAATTTAATGAACGAGAGGTGAGGAGGCTGGGTTTAGGGGTTGTTTTTTTTTTTTCTTTCTTTCTTTTTCTTTCTCTCTCTCTTTCTCTCTCTCTTTCTCTCTTTCTTTCTTTCTTTCTTTCTTTCTTTCTTTCTTTCTTTCTTTCT
>JAPSGF010000124.1:914086-1010123 GCA_035772895.1 Perdix hodgsoniae | reverse complement strand
CCCCCCCCCCCCCCCCCCCCCTCCACCCACCCCTGTACCCCATCAGGTTCTGCTGTCAGCATAACCTTTAAATTTTTTTTTTTTTTTTGCGTTCCTTAAAGGGTTAAAAATTATGGGGAAGTTCAGCTAGCACTTGCAAGATATGGTTGCCTTAGCAACAGGCCTCCTAATCTGGTAGGTGACCTGAGAGACTGTGGAAGATGCAGGGCTCGGTTTGGCATTTCATTATTTCATGAGGCTGCGGCTCTCCAGCTGGTTGGCTCCCAGCGCCCGGCGCCGCGGGCATTCCTCGGCACGGCCCTGGGGGCCCCGCCACCCCCTGGCCCCAGCTGCCCTGCCCCAGCCCTGCTACCTCCCTGGCATTTATTTTATTTTATTTTTTTTGGGGGGGGGGTGGGGTAGGGATGGGAAGGGTTTCCCTTAAGCTATAGTGGGGCCTCCCAGGAGCTCAGGTGGTGGCTGTGCTACTTTTGGGTGGCACAGACGCTTTCTTTGCTTTGCTCTCTCCTAAGGGTTTGCCTTGTTGGTGTAGCAATGTAATGCGTGTCTCCCCCCCCTTGTTTTGCAGCTGGAAATGTTCCCATGGGCACTTCTGAAACCTCAGAAACCCACATTCTCTTGTTCTACCCTGATCTGCTGCCCAGAAATGGGCCTTTTCCATGGGGAGCTGGGGCATAACAGGGCTGCAGCAGTGGAAAAAGTCATGTCCTACTCCAGCTGTGGTGTTTTGGGGGAGGAGGCCCTGGCAGTGCAGCCCAGAGAAGCCATAGATCCCCCATCCCTGGAGACCTTCAAGGCCAAGTTGGATAGGGCTCTGGGCAGTGCAGTTGGTGGGGAGCAACCAGCCCACAGCAGGGTTTGGAAATGAGTGGGCCTTAAGGTCTCTTCCAACCCAAGCCATTCCACAGTCCTAGGTACAGCTTTTGGGGCAGCACGGTGCAGTGTTGTTATGCTTACTCTAGGCTGTGTTTTAATGGAAGCCTCCCAGAAGTTGGCTTCTTGCAGCACGCTGTTTCCTTCGCTGTTGCGAGCGCCCATGCAAAGCTGCAGCTGCCACTTAAATTAAGAAACTGCAGCAGAAAACTCCCTCGGCCTCTCAAACCTATATGTGCGCTGGGGGGCCACGAGCTCCAGCAACCCCAGAGCAGTGCTGCTGTGCTCAGAGAAGGTGCCTGGCCCTGCCGACCCCGTCATTGCAGACCTCTTTGTCAGCGTGCCCTGGTGCCGGCAGCTGCGTGTGGACAGCAGGGAGAGCTGCCTTTGTTTATCTGCATCTCCAGCAGAGCGAGCGTGGGGCTGGGCTGGGATGGAGGTGCTGATCTGTCATCTTTCAGATTTTATTCATCCCCAGACAAGAAAGAGGCAGCGCAGAGCACGTACTTTTGTTACGTGTAACTAAGCTGTGCAGAATGCAACTGCTGAACACAATCTGGTGTCTGTGGTGCCCAGATTTATGCTTCCGAAGTGTAATTCTAGGTGTTGGTTTCCACTAGAAAGAAGAACCTGGCTGGGGCCATTGTGGTGGGATGCAGCATCACCATAGCGTGCAGGATGGCTGGGGCATCGCATCCCTCTGTGCTGGTGGTGATGTTGCAGGAGTGCACTGGGGACAGCCCCCATGGCGTTCTGGTCCTTTGGCTACTGCTTTCAGAGCCTGATGCTGCCAGGCAGTGCAGTTTGTGCACCCCCAGTTTAGAGGCTTGAAGTGGATGGAAAGGGCTGGGCTCCTGGCTGCTCTTTTGAAGGAGGTGCAGTATGGGTTGGTGCACAGAGAAGGGCACTGGGGAGCAAAGGGCTCAGGGATGTGATTGCCCCTCATTCCTGTCTGTGGTGCTGCTGGGGGTGAAGCC
Organism: Perdix hodgsoniae; assembly: GCA_035772895.1. Lineage (NCBI taxonomy): Eukaryota > Metazoa > Chordata > Aves > Galliformes > Phasianidae > Perdix > Perdix hodgsoniae. The sequence continues at coordinate 1,008,273 of JAPSGF010000124.1, read as the reverse complement.
CCAGCTTGAAGAGCTTTACCTCCAGATAAGAAAGCAAAAGCATTTAACGTGACCCCGGTAAGGCGCGTGCTTCCTGTGTAGTCGTGCTGACTGGCAGAGGCTGGTTATCCCTGGGGAGGACAGTGGTGTACCATCTCATCCATGGCGTGTAGCATCCGGCCCCCATCTCTCGCTGCTTTCATCTGTGCTGGAGATGGGAGGCTTGATGCACCAGGGAGCTGAAACAGCTTGCCTTTCTCTCCCCTTGGAGCACACCTCTCCCACATCCCTGCCTTCCCCATGAAGGCAGTAGAGGCAGAAGGTGCCCCTCAGCGAGCAGGGATGAGCGATCAAACGGGAGAAAATCCAGGCAAGTAGGCAAAATCCCTAGAAAGCCCTTGTTTTGATCACTTCATCCCTTCTTTCCTCCATCTCTGCGTTGTGAGGCTTTCTGGGATTTGTCTCTCCTGATAAGGGGTTTCCAGTGGTCAGCCTGAAGCTTATGGGTCACCGGACAGACTGCTGGACAGCTGGCAAACGTGGTCTGTCTGCAGAGTACTGTGCTCTGACTGCCAGGGGCACCTTAACCACACAGTGTTACATATATACATATATATATATATATATATTTTTTTTTTCCCCCCAAAGAAAAATCAAAATTCCCAGGGAAAAAAAAACCCACACCACACCGTCTCCCCCCCGCCTCCACCCTTGTGAGAAGCAGCTCTGTGATGGCGGCTGGGAAGCGAAACCGCAAGTGTTGTGAGTGCCATCTGCTCCGCTTGGATCGAGGGAATGGCTGGAGCTCGTGCAGCCTCGCCAGGGATTTAAGCGCTCGCTGGGTGCAAGCGGTGCCCCCGACTCTGCTGTTGTACCACCGGTCCTTGGGTGCAGGGCTGGGGCTGGCTCCCTTCTCTGCAGCCCACAGGCCAACTCACTCCCCAGCGAGGCAAAATGTCAGGTGGTCTCTAAAGAGAAATGTGTGTGTTTGTGGTTTTGCTGTGAGGGTTGTCTCTGGATTCCTTTGCAGGCTCCGTGCTGGGACCCCGGTGCGCCTGAGATAGGACTAGAATTGTTGGCCAGGGGAGGTTCAGGTTGCAAATTAGGAAAAACTTATTCTCGTGTGAGTGGTAGATTTACCATCCCTGGAGGTGTTCAAGAGCCTTGGAGATGTGGCACTGAGGGATGTGGTCAGTGGGCATGGTGGAGATGGGTTGAGGTTGGATTTGATGATCTTAGGGATCTGTTCTAACCTTAACGATTCTATGATTCTTTGCAGCTATGCACTGACCTCCCAATAAGGGTTGTTCTGGATTGTGGGTAGTTTTCCATCAGTTTTGCAAGAGGTTGTGAGCATCCCCAGAACGTTTGCATTTAGGAGGGGATCAACCCGAGATGAGTTTCGCCTGCAAACACAGTGGTTTTGCAGCACGTAGTCCTGAATTGCCTCTTGGCTTGGCTCCACGGTGAGACTATTGGCATACACATGTAATTTTTGATTTTATACTGAAGAAGGTGTTCAGAGCTGGGGGTGTCAGCAGGCACCTGGAGCTTTTCCCCTGATCAGGGTGTGCTTCACCTCCGCGTTGGCTGCTGGAGATGGCTGCAGTGAAGCACCAGCACTTCTCTCTGCATGGCTTCATTGGGGATATAAAAGGCAGGAGTGGGTGGCTCGAGCAGAGGGAGAAGAAAGCACTTTCTGAACAAAACTAAAGGGCCTTTAAGGAGAAATAGGAAACCTGAGGACAACTTTAGCTGCAGGAGAAAATGTGTAAGCTAAAGGTGAGCTCTTGTGGCCTTTTCCAAATGATCTGGAGGTGTGCTGGACTGAAGAAGGCTCTTGATCTGACTCACTGTCCTTCGAGGGGAGGTTAAAGGAACCCTGTGCAGTGTTTCCCCATGTGTGTTACCAGCTTACATAACACTTGGTATGCATGGTCGGATATTGGCAGAGGTTGGTCCCTTCCAACCTCTATGATTCTGTGTTTCAAGCTTTTTGGCTGCGCGCTTTGTTTGGGAATAGTGGGAACTTTCTTGGGCCTCCAGCTTAACACCGTGGACCTGTCTGAGAGTTTACATCCATAAAACAAGTCCACCTCACTGATGCCCTGAAACACTGTCCATGCTGGTGGCACACTTGACACCTTTCCCTGCACACAGCTGGCTTCTCTGCAGACACCATCCCAAAGGGCAGCCCTGGGGAGTAGGTGAGGAGCAGCTTGAGGTGCAGTGGCTCCCCCTGAGCAGAGCAGTCTGAAATTTGGGAATTGGGCTGGAACTATTTTTGGTTATTGCAGAGGGAAGCACTATAAATAATCACCCTGCAAGCTTGCACGGTGACTTTGTAGCATGCATGGGGTGTTTTGCTGCTGTCCGGCTTGCTTTTTATTGGCAGCTGAGAGTGTGACACTCATCTCCAGAAAATGTGATTTGAAGTGATTAAAGAGATGCCTGTCGTTGGCCAGAGCAGCCAGAACCAAACTTTCTGCGGAAATGGTTATGGTGGTGCCCCAGGAGTGGGGTGGTGTGGGGCTCTGTTCTGGGTGCATTGCCATGTGTCTGTGTGTCCTGCGCCCACATCTGCCTCGTCTGGAAGTGGAGAGCGAGGCGGATGTTTTGGTGAGATTAATAAGACCTAAATAAAACTCCTGTCAGGCAATTTCTGTGATATACTTCGTACCTTTGTGTAATCAAAGCCCAAGCAAATGAGAGGTTTTGTTCTTGTTACCAGCCCTGCTTGTTTCCAAAATGCTTGGAAGAGTGACAGGCGGGGAAGCACGGCTTCTCTGCAGGCAGCATCTCTCTGGGTGCTGGGCTGGAGGAAGGCAAAGGGAAATAAAGCAGAAAGGAAGGGATGCAGAACCTGGGACGACTTACCTGGAAGAGTGTGGATGAGTGCAGTGAGGCAGGGTGTGGAGCTGCTTGGTGAAAAAGCGGGGTTTAGAGCGATGGTGGTTCTGACCACACTTCTACACCAGCCCCACACTGGCAGCCACCAACTTGGGCAGCCTGGGGACTGTGGAGGCTTCCCACCGCTGCTGAGCCAGGCTGGATTTGCTCTGGAGGCTGACCTGGAGGTGAAAGTCTCAGTATCCCATTACCAATCCCACGAGCTACCCAGTCACCCATCCTAATACGCTCTAATACACTTGGGAGCCACACCACAATGGTGTTAGCAGAAGAAAACAGCATATAGTGCACCTTCTTTTGTAAGCCCTCTGTCGCATCTAAAATAAATTTGCATCTAAATTGACAGGCTGTTTTTAATGTCTTCTGGCTATATAACGCTTAAAGGCCCAGGCTTCCTTTGTAGGTGAGCGGGGAGCACAGGCCCTGTTTGCACAGGGGAGCAATGAGTGTTGGTGTCACCCTGGATCTGCAACGGGTCTGAGTGCAGGGAGAGATGGGGAAACTTAGTTGTTCCTTTTTCTTGGGTTTTTATGGACGTATCTTTGAGTTCTTCGTGGCTGCAGCTGGAAAGGGCTCCATTGCTGCATCAGGGTGGGAGAGCTGGGGCTGGTGCCTGCCCCAGGGCTGCAGGCTGAGTGCGTGGGGAAGGGCTGCTCAGAGCGGAGCTGAGGCAGCTCTCCTTTATCATCCATTATTTATCTGGTTCCCTGCAAAACAAAGTCATTGGCGTGCGCTGATTCTGACGCTGGTGCACGTTTTACAAAGGAGGTGATTTTGTTCCCGCTTTAAAGTACTCTGATGAAAAGGTGCCTTTTCCTGCGTTCTTCTGCGGTCCATCTCGATGTGAGTGAGGCAGATCTGCAGGGTTTTAGGGTGGCTGGTGGTGTTTTTAAGCACTGTGAATGGTGGAGCAGTGCTGTCCCTGGCTTTGTGCCTGTGAGCTTCCCAGGACCAGGCGAGGGCGGCTGCCATGGATGGCATGAAGGTATCCGAAGCGTCTGACTCTCCTCGTAGCTCAGAGCTGCAGCTTTCATGAAGGAAAGGTTTGCACGAAAGGGACTTCGCTCCGTTCCTCCCCATGTGCACAGCTGAAGGCAGCTTTGTGGGCGTACAAATAAATACGGACTTTGGGTCTGGCTCGTGCTGGGTGGGCAGGTCTGCTTCTGCAGGGCTGCTGGGTGCAAGAGGGCACGGAGAGCAGCTCATCGTAGAGTCACACAGTGTCCTGGATTGGAAGGAGCAGCTCCTGGCTCCACATGGGACCACCTGAACCTGTGGCTGAGAGCGTTGTTCCAGCACTCCCTGAGCTCCCCTGGTGCAGCTCCATGCCGTTCCCTCAGGCCCTGTCACCATCCCCAGAGAGCAGAGCTCTGCTCCCATTGAGGAGCGTTGGCTGCCATGAGGGCTCCTCTCAGCCCCCTCTGTTCTGGTCCTGCTGCTCCCCGAGGTCCCGTTGGCCCTTCTGGCTGTCAGGGCACACTGCTGAGCAGATCCCTGTGCAGTGCTGCTCCTTGGGGTCTGTGAGGCTCTGTGCTGGAAAGGGGCCGGGAAGTTCTGCGCTGAGCATTGCGCAGGGAGGGCGAGGGAGGAGACGGCGAGTCGGAGCCGTGTTTGTCAGGATGGAAATAACTGTCAGCCCCATTCAATCTGTCGCCTTGTTCCCAGGGGACAATTGCAAAACAGGATTACTGGTACTTAAAAATTCATAGAAAACGTTTCTTATCACAACGTCATAATTGTTATGACTCAGAAGAGTAGAATTGCCATTTTCCTGTGCCTTTTTTCCCCCTCACTTTTGTTGCATACAGAGTCCCTAGCTGCAGCTGCAGAATCATAAAAACAGGGCAGTGCTTTATTTTATGCTAACTGCTGCATTTGACTTGAAAATTATGTCCCACTGGGTCTTGTGGTCAGCACATTACGGTGTGATTGATGGCTGTCAGAGTGGCAGTCTCTGGCAGATTGCGATGGGTGGAGGAGAACAGATGCCCGCTGACTTCAGGGGCTTAGCGGAGCCCGGGACTGAAGCACACGTTGGAAAACAAAAGCAGATGGGAGGGCTCTGGTTAAGGCTGACTATTCTTCTCCGGCTGCGTGTCGAGGAGGGAAGCTTGCCAGGCGGCTGTGTCACTGCTGCCTGTTCCTCCACAGCGAGCTCTGCAGCCCCAGGAAGACACGGGTGAGCCCTGCTTGACCCGAGGACTGAGGCGGACGGACGCGCGCTCGGCCATCCGGAAGGCGGTCGCTTTATGGAAACCATTAATGCAGATATTGAAAGGGCAACCTTTTCCCCCCATCCCCCCCAAAAGAACAGCTTGCCTTCATTGAGTTCATGCTCCTTCCGATGGTCTCCGTTAACCCTTAGCCCTACTGATGCCTGCGAGGCGAGACCTGGGCAGGCTCCCGTGGCTCTGCGGCAGGCGGGAGGGATGGATGCTGGCAGCAGGAGGCTGCACGTCCCATGGTGGCTCGGTCGCCTTGCTCTTGTTCATGTTGTTATTGCTGTTCTTTGCTGGATCCACGGGCAGCAGGTCAAGGCTGGTGGGGAGGATAGGGGCATCCAGGGCATCTTGTGCTCGGTATCACGTTTGGTTTTTTTCCAGCTTAATCTGAGCTACGCTAGTGCAAAGAAAGTGGAAGCTGAGGAGTGAGTTGTTTGTGTACAAGCATTTTTAGGCTAAAATACTTCAAAGATGCTATCCTGCAGTCATTCACCTGGTCCCTATCCCATCTTTCCTGCTGTTCCTACAGAGGAGTTAGAAAAGACCTTGTGCTGCCCAGGCTTTCCCCATGTCTCTCTCCTCTTGCATCTGCTTTCCCTTCCATTCCCTCAGGCCCAGACCCAAGGGAGGCTTAGACCAGAACCTGGGCAGGCTGCTGCTCTGTCCCGTGTCTGCTCTTGCTGGGGACTGCAGGGTTAATGGAGAAATTAAGTTTCACTGCTGTTTTTAAATTAATTGAATCATCAGCATGGGTAACAGGAAACAGTGGTATCATAATGTATTTGATATGGGTCTTTAAGTCAGCCTTTGCTGCAAAATCTGGAGTGCTAGATCTTGGTGTAAGTGATCACTAGTTGATATATTGCAGTTATGTCCACAGTACAAAGGCTCTTGCTACGTCTTAAAACGTTCATGTCATAAAGTTGAGTTGGTTTATGGTACGGTCATTTTCTGTGTATGCTCCCCACAGCGCTCCTAGATGACGCCTGTGACAAGCTCCAGCCACCAGTGCTGGTGGTCCCCTTGGGCTCAGCAGCAAGCAGGAGGATGCTCCCAGGTCCGAAGTAGACTCATGGATCTGTTTCCAGGGGTTTCTGACCTTTCTTCTCTTCCCTGGCTGTGAGCCTTGCTCCAGCCTTGCAGGGTGGCTTTGCCATTCACAGGTCTCTGCTTGCCAGTGGTCTCCCCATCCTTGGTATTCCCCTGCCCCGTACCAGGCTCTTCCGTGCTGGGCTGAAAGGGTGGGACCAATTTGGCCTGATTTCAGGTAATCCATCTTAAAAACAGCTCTCGGGAAACATCCTCGCTGGGCAGATTTACAGGCATTCTGTAGATGCTAGTTCTGAGGTGCTAAATCACTGTGGCTTTGCCTGCCTGAGGCAGAGCATCTCTGGCCCTGGAGTCGCTCTGTGTGCTCCATGCGTACCTACAACCAGGCTTCTCCCAAAGGAGCAGTGGCACCGAGAGCCACCTCTTGCAGGGGCTGTGGATGTGAAGAGGTGTGGCTGCCCAACGTCTCAGGCTTTAGTTAGTGGTGGCTTTGCCTTGCTCGGGGCTGCAGGACCACGGTGGCTTTGGCACCCTGGGGACAGTGGCACACCTACAGATCCCTCCCCATCTACATAGGGTTAGTGGAGCTGACTATAGTAGAAAAAGGGGAAAAAACCCTTGTGGTTCACGCTTTGTGAAGCAGCTTCCAGGTTTTCACCCAGACCAGATTTCTTCTAGCTACCTTACTAACCTGATATTTCCCTCAATGGCTCTTTACTCCAGAGAGCACAGTTCTATAAATTACCCTCAGAGTGCATCTGGACAGTGTTCGGCTGTGCCTGCAGCGTGGCATTTCAAGGCAAAAATCTCAGAGCTACTTAACTAACTGAAACCTATTAGAAGCTCTCTCAATATTAGTATTCGTCTTTGCATTTAACTTTGTTTTGCCCTGTCTTTCCAAAATGCAAAACTTACAAGCTGGCACAGGAGAGGTGTTCTTAAACTTAGTTAGAGTTGACTTCTCTGGTCTCATGATAGGGAATACGTGCGTGTTGCTGGAAATTTGGGAATGGGGGATATTTTGTGGGGAGGGGACAGAAGATGCTCAGTGTTTGGGGCTCCCATAGATGAGTGTTGAAGAATTCATTCTAGTGTGATGTTCTGGACTTTGTGTTAAGATCGAGGAGCAATAGCTTTCTAAGAGCAGCACGTGGTGAAGGAGAAACCAAACTTGCTTATTATTTCTGCTCGTTATGTCTCTAATTACGTGCGACGTGCCATATGTTCTCCATTGGGAGAGTGCTGCAGGTGGAGCAAGAGCAAGGGGACATGCAGTGGTGGATACTGTGTGGAGGGGCCTGAAGCTGCTTCTGTTGTTTGAGCCAAAATACTTGTTCATCTGAGAATAGGTTTGAATAATGCTGCTCCCCTCATTGTTTGCATCTTCCAGTTATTAAGGAATCTGAATAAGTCATTGCCATTTGGTGCCGAACATCTCAGGCGCCCATCAGAATGGTGAGTACAGCTCCATTGCTGTGGTCCCTACCCCAAACCATTGTACTCTACCATGGTTCATCTGCGGGTGTTTTCTCCAGCCCCCGGCAGGCCTTTTCCTGCCACTCTCCTCCTCTCCTTCCTCTTGCCCCCAGCAGGTTTGTGCTGGGTCCAGCCAAGCAGCTCACATGTCTGTGATGGCTCTGCGCTTCCTCGCAGGAAAAGCAGTCCCTCTGCAGCAAGGGCTGGCTGCTTGGAGCAGGAGTTTGAAACTAAGCTGTAACACAGTAAAGAAATATTTATTGGCAAGTCCTGAACTTAATTTGAACAGGGCTCTGCTGTTTAAACAATTGTTTGAGCCATAAACCAGAAGCCCTTAATTATGGCTAATTATTTTCTGCGGTGAATCTATATAGGAGCTCATCAGCGTGAGGTCTCCTCTGCAATGAACTGGCTGCGTGTTCAGGCAGCGTTCAGCCCCACCGTCCCCAATACCACGCAGCACAGCAATGGTGCTGCTGCCCATCCTGCCGTGGCTCCGCGCCCATCTCTCCAGCTCCAACAGGCCCTTCCACCTCCTCTGCCAGCACAGTCATGTGCCAAAAAGTCATTCCCCCAAAGGGGAGAGCATCGTGCGGGTTTTCCTTTGCTGGCGCGGTACCCACCGTGTGCTCAGGATGTTGGAGGAGCAGTCGCTCTCCTCCAAAATCCAGTAGCGCCGGGCTGCCGACATCACACGAGGTCTTAATTGCTTGGCTCGTTTCTTTAGGAACTGTGAGTGCTATTTCAGCCAGTTGCTAGGAATTTCTGTAAAAGCCAGGAGCGCGGGCGGTGGTAACGCAACCGCGAGGCGAGAGCGAGACCGGAGCAGTTCGGGACGTGGACTTTAAACTCTCCGGCTTTTCGGTTTTGTTTAAAAACCAGCTAGGTAAATATTTGTGCAGCGGTTACCACGGGGCGAGGTGGGCCGGGGGACGCCGTGCTGTGGCCCTGCCGACGGGGTGGGAAGGGAAGGGACCCGCGCTGCTCCGGTCCCTGCGGTGCCGGCGGCTCCAGCACAGCTGTTGGTGCTGCCGCCTGCGCACGCGGCCCCGGCCTCTTCCCTGTGGCACAGATGGTTTTAACGCTTTCCTCTTCCTTTTTCTTTCTTTCTTTCCCCCTTCCCCCCCCCCCCCCCCCTTTTTTTTTTTTCTTTCTATAATTAACTCTTGTTTTGCAAGTGGGAAGACACTTTTTTCCTTTTGGCAGAGCCCCCAACGTCTCCTCGGCAATGTACTTTTTTCAAGCCGTCGCCTATCTATCCTCCGAGTGCATTCTGTTGTTTCTCCCAGCTCTCCCCGTGCCCCCACTCTGCCCCCTCCTTTTGCTCTGCTTTCACCCGGAGGTAAAATCTGCAGCCACTGTAGGCAGAAGAGGCCAGGCTCTGAGCAGAGCTGATGGATCTGAGGGCCATACAAAAGCTGAAGCCTGGGGGAAGACGGAGAGGCCCTTCCCGGCCACGGGAGCCTTTAGAAAGCTCCTGGCTCTTTGTGCAGCTTGGCAGGGGGCTGTGCGCACAAAAGCCCCTCGGCCCTGATGTCACTTCCTTGCTGGGGCTGGCAGAAGTTTTCCCAGGACGGTGATGAAGAGGGACGGTTCTCCTTTATGGCAATCAGACAGTGTGTTAAAATGGGGGAAAATACCCAAGCAGGAACCTTCCACCAGCAGCTCGTGGCCATCAGGTTTCCATCCTTACCAAATCGCCACTCACTTGTGGGCCTAGCTCCCATCACCATCACTAACCCATCCATCATCCTCATCTCTTGGAGCAGCCAGGCTCACCCCAGTCCCTCATCCCCATTAATCTGATGGACCCTGCACCCACCCGCTCTGCAGCAGGATTTTCCTAACTCTACGTTAGACCTCGCAGTGATACCCAGCATTTTTGCATTGTTCCTCCCACTTCGGCTTCCTGCAAGCCAGCAGTGCATTTTTTCTTATGCTCCCAAGACTTTACATTTTCCTGCCTCACGTAATAGTTTATGGTTGGGTCAAGGGGCAGGGGTTTGCACGCTGGTTTTATAGGGTACTTCCTCCAGTGCCTGCTTCAGAAAGCTCCCAGTTCATAAATGCAGAGTTTGTATTAACCGCCTTTGGATGGAGAGAGTTGCTCTTAGAAGTGCAATAGTTACATTTTGTAAGCTGTAAGAGAAACACAGCTTGGAGTTTCAACCCGCCAAAGCGTTCAGTGAGCACTCAGAAATAGAGTGACTGATGAACAAAAGGCACTTCTATCGGAACCCCTTCCTGGCAGGTTTGGAGGTGCCCAGTCCACACTGGGTATTACGGGCTGGGAGCTCAGCTGATGTGCAACATCAACAGGCTGTCCTTGGCTAAGAGCAGCTAGGAAAGACCGTAGTTATTTGTCCTTGGTATCCTCGTGTGTTTTTGGTACGCAGGTGAGGATGTACTGCCTTTCCCTTTGTAGATGTAAATGCTGAATTCCACCTCCGTCCCAGGGCTGCACACCTTGTATCCTCCTGCAGAGCATGCCTAATGTAGTTACAAACACGCTGCAAATGAAATGCTTTTGCTTCACCTGAAGAATCCCTCTGTGCTGGTGCTGGGGAGCTGACCAGCCTCCAGGCTCCATTAGCCTCTGGCTCCACTGGGTGTGAAGAAAGCCACCCGTGAGCACACGCCGTGCTGAATTACACGGCAGCTTACGTCAGATTTACTCCTCCTGTCCTCCACTTGAGCTGCTCTATTAATTTTCAAACGCCTCAAGCAATTACTGGACCTGGGAAACAGTATTTTTTGGGGCAGCCCCTACGAATAACTGTAATAAACAAACTCTGCCATTAACAATGGGGGAGAAAACAGAAATGGGCAGTTACGCTCATTTTGGTTTGAAGATGATTTGTTTCTTGTGAGCTTCCCCTTGAATACATGGGGTTGTGCCCAGCTGGGGGCCTGCTGCAGGGGAGCATCTTGGGGTGGGACGTGCTGGAGGAGCAGGAAGGGTGCGCAGCCCAAATGCAGCTTTGGGGTGCTCGGAGGTGCTGCTGGTGGGGCTTGGAGGGGACCCACGAGGACTAGTGAGTTCAGCCCTTGGCTCTGCACAGCATCACTGCTGAGCTGTCGGCTTTTTGTCTTAGCGAAGCGGGCATCTTGTCGGGGACGGGCAGATGGTGTTCACCTGCTCGGGACCGACTCTCTCGCCCTTGCCTTTGGTGTTGGGGAATAATAACAGCCAGCTGCTAGCAGTAAAATAGGCTTAAGCAAATGTGATATTTTGGCATTCAAATGCACGACAAGAATGGGAGAATGTCCATAGTATTTGCATTAATTTCCCCTTTCCCCGTGGCAGGAGATAATACACAGAGTCGGGTTGGCACGCAGGGCCGTCCTGCTTTGTGATGGGGGAGCATCCCGCCTCCCAGCCATGGAAGTGGCTGGCTTTGGTGGAGATGCCGTTGTTTCCTGCTAAACCACACAAAAAAAACCACCCCCAGGAGCCCTGCAAGGCGCTTTGGGTCAGGGTTAGGTGTCTTTCCAACCCAACCTCTCGTGTATCGCTTGGTGTTCAGCTAAGGCTGCATTGCTGTGACCGGGCTTCACGGGTGAGATCAGCCAGTTGGAATGCAAAGTGCCAAAAGTAAGAAGAAAATTGAAAATATTTCCAATATGTATCACCCGCCTTTCATGTGGCAGTCGCTCCTGTGTGCTGGATGCCCTGGAGGCACGTTGTGCTGTGCTGTCTAGCCTAGAGATTGGCAGCGTCCCCGCTGGTTGTTGGTACATCCTTGGGACAAGGCAAAGCTCTGCTCTTAAGTGCACCTGGTGCAGTGGTGTGGCATTTTCTTAAAGCCGTGGATTATCTGCCTTTTTTTCTTTTTCAATTAAATAACCGATTTAAATCTCGCCTTGCTCGAAACCCCTTCCAAAATTTACTTGGCAATTTCAAACTATAGCAAGGCAGAAAAAAACAGAAGCAGCGATTTGTATAGGCGCTGTGAAACAGAAGCCTGTCTGCCAAAGCCTCCTGGTTTAAAGGAAAATTAAAGCTGGTGGCATGCTTTCAGTTTATTAGTGTTTACATAGTGTCAGAGCTGCGTGGCACTCATAAACAAGATCTGGTCCCTGTCTTGATGGGCTTGGAGCTGAAACGTGTCTTTCGAGGAACCTGCCCCAAAATCCCTCTCTTTCTCCCCTAATCCTGGCATGGCTCTCCCATGGCGTGGGAGCAACTGGGGGTGGTTTTCCTTGAAATTTTTCCTTAATTCTGGTTTTACAGAGGCAGGTGAATAGGAGAACTCAATGTGGGGAGCATTGGGCCATCTGGTATAAGACGCACAACTTCGCTGCAAACTCCAGTGAGTCGCTGCCAGCACTTTTTCCCTTCCCTGCAAATCCAGGGGAGGAAAGCTTGTGTTTGGTATGGGAGAAAAGTACAGATTGCTTCCCCCTGCAGCAGCGTGGCCACCAGAGGAGCTGAGCACCCCGTGCTGATGGATGGGCGGTAGATTAATAGTCCGGAGCGATTGCATTATCTAATGAAAAATTTATATAATTATTTTATATAACTTTTTTGGCAGGAGGACCCTCAAATGGATAGTATCGATTGCTGGAAAAGAGCTTGGCACGTCTGTTGCTGGAATTATTAGAGGAGAATAGCTAGTAATTAATACCTGCGTATTTACAGCAGCTAATTAGGGGTGTCCAGCCCAGCTGTGGGGCAGTGGGGAGCATCTGTGAGCCTGCACCAAGGCCAGGAGCTCACTGCTGAACTTCCCAGAAGTTCCCCTTCGTCACCTTTCCGTGCTCACACAGAACCAAGGCTGCCTGTGTTCAGCCTCCTGCACCTCCTGCTTTTATCCCTTTCCTCCCCCCCCCCCCCCCCCCCCCCTTTTTTTTTTCCCCCCCCCCCCCCCCCCCCCCCCTTTTTTTTTTACCCTTCTCCCCTTTAATTCGTTTGCTGTGAAATTTTGCAACCCTGCCAAGTTATTTCCTTGGGATATATTTAGATAAAGCAAGATCAGCAGAGAGTGATGTGTGTTTGCGTAAGGATGTTTGTAAATGTTAGCAGTAACACTGTCAGGATTGCGGAGCAGATGTCCGCGAGATGCTACCAAGATCCTTATTTACAAACTTGTAAATGACTGAAGGGGTTTCCTTCCCGGGGATAAGGGGGCCGCCTACTTAAGAGATTAAAATCCTATTGTTTTGTGGCTGGAGCTGCTCTGTTGGAGCTGCTGTCTCAGATTATCCTTTACAAGGGGGGAAAAAAAAAACTCTGTAAGCTTGAAACAGCATTGAATGCTTTGCTGGGTGTTTTTTGGGTTTTTGGTGGGTTTTTTTTGGTCTTTTTTAAAGCGTAGCCTTCAGATGTGAAGATACGGGGTAGGGTTTTGTTTCTCTTTTTTGAGGAGTGAGGACAGCAGTCGCCCCATGCGCTCCCCCCCGGCTGCTCTCCTTCCCTGTGCTCTCAGGCAATGCATTTCAAGGCATCACAACAAACTCACCAGGTGTGACTAAGCCAGATCTGGCCTCGCCGCTGCTCAGACCTGGCAGCACGTGCTGGAGTGCGCTGTGCTGGGAGCTGAGCTCGGCACGCTGGGAGATGCAGGAAGGGAAAGTTGTGAAAATCACGCAAGCACCGATTTTGCTGTCGCTCACAGCTTAGTTTTGAAGCATTCCTCCAAGGAAGCAGCAACCTGTTACAGATCTGTATTACGAGGCAGCAGCCCTATGCAGGACATGGTAAAACAGCATTGCTGCGTAATGCGGAGAGCTGGCGCCCGTGGAGCCGGTGCCTCCCATCCCCGTAGGGACACATCCATGTGCTGCACTGCGTTTGTAAAGCATGGCTGGGGATGTGGGAGGATGCCCAGGTGCCCCCACCTCCAGCAGCGTCCTCCTGGCCTCCCTGCCGTGCTTCTGCTTTTGTTTTGCATCAGTGCAGCTCAGACACTCGCAGCCACGCCAAGGTGGGGACATGCAGAACAGCCACCCCCGCGGCACAGGCGTTGTGCTGCCTTCCCCCGGCGTTAATCAGGTTACGGTGAGGTGTGGGAGTGTCCTGTTATTAAATTTAAAACCTCACCATGTGAGATGAAGGCAACTTTAATGAGATGAAAAGGCTTAACTGGAGTCCAATTTAATTCAGCAGTACCTGTTTACACGACCTGCTTAAGTCCTGACCTGCACGCTAGTTTATTTCCTCCACACCAAATAATAAATAACAGATGGGTAGGTACCAGTTCACAGCTCTGTGCTCACCATCTCTGCGTGCTTGCACCAGAGGGCTGCGCTCGCGCCAGGGCTTACAGGGGGCACACTGAGAACGTGCAAGTGGAGTGTCTGCAAATGTGAGTTGTGCTTGTTTTCTAACTTCTTGGCCTTGCAGATCCTGCTCTGCTGTGCTGTACACCCAGCCCATGTCGGGTCTGAGCAGCCCCACAGCCGTCAGCCTGGGCGGTGCCGCAGGGAGGATGCTGATCGCAGGTTGAATCTGCCGGGGGGGCAGGAAACCGCCGCAGCCGGCGGGCGCCGGGAGGAGCTCGCATAGCACCCGCTCCTGCCAAGCCCTCGAGCCCAGCACGGAGCTCAGCTCCATGTTCAGGAAAAGAAATGAAAGCCCGTTCCTTGACCCAGCAGGACGCTTTCCCGTCATCCCTCCTCTGGCATGGAAGAGTGGAGCTGGGCCAGCACGGGGCAGCGGGTCGCTGGGTGTCCCCATGCTGCAGTGGCACGAAGCAGCTCAGGGCATTGGGATGGGAGAGTGAGGACACATGGCGTGGCTGTGCCACCTCCCTGCCCTTCCGCTATTAAATGCAATTAATAGAGTTGAATAACCTGGCTTCTTCCAAAGGATTAGGTTAAGAAAATAAGACTGTTTTAATAGCCCTTTTACATCCCAGATAGATTTTAGCTGAAAAAACTAACCAAGATTTAAAGCCTCCTGCCCCGAGGCTTCGTATTGCTGCATTAACGCACATGAATTTCATGCGCTGCCTGCGATTACGCTCCGCTTTCGGAAGAGCCGTTTCCTGCCTTCACTTCCCACATCACTGCACAAGATGTACGCGCTGTCCGGCCGGAGCCATCCTCCCGGCATCCCACTGCACCACGCACTGCCTGCGGGTGGGAGGCACCATGGCAAGGCACTCAGCGTGGTGTCAGCAGTGGTGGCCGTCACCTCCCCATCACCGCTTTGTCCCCAGGGCGGTGAGACCTGGCAGCGCATCCCGGCAGAGGTGGTGCTGGGTTTGGCTGCGCAGCACATCGCTCCTTTTCTCTGCTTCTTCCCCCTGTAGCCCGATGTCACTGGGCTGCTGTGAGTGGACTCCTACAGATAATTTAAGTATCCAGCTCCTGGCTGTGTTGTTTTGTCCAATTTCTATTGCCTTCTGACCTACATCATTCTTTATTTGCAAAGCTATACTTGCAGGCAGCAGTAATAAATCAATTAATGACTCTGATGAATCATTTAATGGCTGACAAAATAACACTGCAGTCAACAGCTTGGATCTCTACAGCAGTACCAGAAGACGCTGGTTGACTCAGGGTAGGGAGACGAAACAGAGACTGTTAGCTCAATTAGTGCAATTAGTGCACAATTTAAAGGCTTAGACGGCATCTGCTGGCGTACCGAGTTGCCGTGTTAACCGAGTGCCGAGATTTGGGAGCGAAATGTGGAGATCTAGATTGTCATCACACCAAAAATAGGGGAAAAAATCCAACGTAGGTGGAAAATATATATATATTTATGCATGTACCTATAGATGCGTGCCCTAGGAACTGCGTTTTCTTTCCAGCACAGAGCAAATTAACCATCTAATAAAACGTGAATGTGCAGGCATGCTGGCCCCCCTGTGCCGAGGTGAATTAGCTCGATCCCTTTCCAGCCAAATGCCATCACTAAGCCCAGCTCTGGAGCGGGGATGGGTTTGGACTCTCCCAGGCACTGAATCCATGGTTTGGTTTTGCTCCTCAGGGCCCCATTTCTTTCAGATGTTTGGTCTGGTGGAAGGGAGAAGAGTTCTGCAGGTGAATGGGAGAAGCCCATATGAAAGTTTCTTAGCTAAAGCAGTGAAAGTAATCCAAGAGGGTATGAAAGGTTCTTCAGGAGTTAGATGCTGAAGGGTTTGTTGAGTTTGTGGTACGCACCTTTGGGTTTGGGGCATTCACCCTTGGGTTTGGGCATGCACCTTTGGGCTTGGGGCGAGCAACTTGGACTTGGGTCACGTAGCCTTGGGTTTGGGTGAGCAGCTTGGGTGTGGGCTTTGCATCCTTGGGCTTGGGGAGAGCAGCGTTGGGTTCAGGCATTTTATTCCTGGTGCTCCAATTGCCACCTTTTCCCCCTTCCTTGGCAGAGTCCAAGGTTTTTGCAGCACTGCTCCAGCACGACGAAAGGTGCCTCGGTGTTTACCTTAGTGGTGGTGATAGGGAGGGGAATAAAAAGAAATAAAATGTCACTTCGCAGCCTTGTAAATCATTCATCAAGGGCTGACCAATTTGGCTCCCATCCTACAATATGCTCAGGGCACTTGTGGGTTTTTAATTATTGAGCCCTGCCAAGCACCACATGTGCAAGGCACGTTAAATCCACGTTTACACGGCGAATGCATAGGTGAGATTTCGGGGTGTTTATCGCGGAAAAATATTCTGTGGTTTTGTGGAAAAATGTGCATTTGCTTAAAGATTTTCTTTGGCTGCATCGCCCTCCTCCCCCTGCTCCCTGTTGCAAAGAGGGAGGAGGAGTGCAGCATACTTCAGTTCATCACAAAGGCATAAAAGCTGTGTTTGTTTTATTAGACCCAGGCACTCTTCGTACCTAAACCAGGCTTCCTGGTGGTTCTGTTGGCCAGGTTCTGAGCCTGCTGTTGCCTTCATTGTGCAGTGCCAACTCTGCACCTCACCGGTGGCATCCCCATGGTCCCCTTGCTCCTTGGGATCTGTGTTGCTGCAGGAGATTCCCCAGCAAGAGATTATGGTGTGCTGGAAATCTCTTGAAACCATAAAATATCACCTTGGCAGCTTTATTGCGCCGCTCGCCGCCTTTGGAGAGCAGCGTTTTGCGTGATAGAGGGTTTAATAAAGGAAATTCCAAATGGGCTCGCTGCAGTTGGGGGCTTGGTCTTATATATTTTTGCATTAAGAACATTCATCTGCTTTGCAGAGAAACTGCAATATGTTCATGGCCTTGGATTAAGATTTGGTTTTACTTTTATAGCTGACCCACTTGGGGGGATGGAAGGGGGGAGAAATGGGTTCACTCCCTCTTCTTTCTATTTTTGCTGCCGTCTGAAGTATAAAAAGAGCCTGGAATGGGTAGGCTTATTTTTCCTGCCAGGACTTCTTTTTATTAACTGTAAAAACACTCAGATCTGGCCTTTGCTGGTTTTGCAGGGAGGCTGCTTGGGATGCCCTGCTCTCCTGGCCCCACGGTGCGGTGTGGGATGGGGGGTACAGGCAGGGGTCAGTTCTTACAGATATGCTCCTTGTTTGGAGAGCCAGCCCATGCTGTCCTGAAGGATGCTCGCAGCTCTCAGGTGCGGGGTGGGCAGAGCAGAAGCTGGTGCATGTGGTTTTATCCATCCCATCTGGGTTATGGTGGGCAAATGGAGCTGTCCCTGCTGCTGGTGAGACACGGCATCTGGTGGGGTCACCCTGCCCAAGCTCTGGGTTTAGAATAATGTGAAGCAGGCTTCTGCCCATGGGATTTCCTTGAGGTGCTGCTGGGATGAGCAGAGGAAGGGGTGCTAGCTCTGTTGCATAGCTTTGGGTATGAAGTCCATCATAAAGCCTAAGGGAGGGGCTGGTATAGTGATTGACTAGACTCAAACCAGTTAGTATCACCAAAGCTCATTTATAACCATTCCAGAAATGGAGGGATAAATTTTCAAAAGGCAAATAGTAGTGTGACTGTCAGGGAAAAGAGTTGAGTTGTTTGTTCTATTACTTGGGATGATTCCTGACCCACTAGAGACATTTTGCCATCAGCGGCGTTTAGGCAAGGTCCATTTCTTCCCCCTTCCCACCTGGGCACAGACCCGCACTGCGCTGACGTTCCCTCAGCAGCACGGCCACATGCCCACCGTGCCATGCAGGTGCCCTTTGTTCCATGACCAGCCCTGGTGCTGGTCCCCCTGCCAGAACACTGCCTTTGTCCATCGGCCTGCGTTGCGGGCAGGAAGTAAATATTAATCCAGTTGCTAAGCAGGGCTGTCTGGGTAACCCGCAGCTGGCCCCTTCCTTTCTTCGTGGCAAAGCCGCTCGTGCCCTTGCTGAGGCTTGCAGCAGGGATGCACAAGCTGCAGGTTGGGTGTGATATTATAACAAAAAACCCCGGTTGTAATATGGGGAGTGTCTTCTTTGTGATACAGAAGGGAAGCAGCGAGCGGACAGGGGGAGGTGGGCGAAGAGAAGTGATTGAAAAGCCTTGATGTAGCTCCTGAACTCCAACTCAAACCCAACGTGTTTGTCCTGGTTTTGTTCCCTGCAGAGTGCAGCTGCCGCCCCGAGTCCCGTGCTTGGAAACATTCCCCCGAACGACGGGATGCCCGGGGGCCCCATCCCACCAGGTTTCTTCCAGGTAGGCTGCCGCTCCTCCTGGCGCCCGCGTCCACGGGGCGCATGGGGCCGCTCGCGCCTTGCCGTCAGCACCGTGCGTTTGTCCCCGAGGGGAGCCTAGCAAAGCACTGTGCCAGTATAGATGACCTGTTTGTGAATAACCAGTGCCCCGCTCTCCTTCCACGTTTACATTCTGGGTTTCGTGGCCCTGAAGCGAATTTATCTTGCTCGAAGAGGTTACTGTATATTTGCAATTGATGTTTTTCCAAAGCTGCTTGTTTTGTGTTTGCGTTGAGATTGTATTTGTTCTTTGGTCTTAACAGACGTGCGTAATTGAAAACATTCTGGATTTTGATTCCTGAAACTTTTTCCCCCTCTGGTTAACCACTTGATTTTTTCCAAATGCAATCACTGAAAGCATTAACAAATGCTGGCGGGGGCTGTGGCTGCAGGCAGAAGCGGATTCGATCCAAGTGCAAGGCCCCAAATGCCATGGAGGCACCTTGTAAGCCAATACCCAGCGAAGTCCCTGAAGTTTCCTTGTGCATTCCTTCTCCCACACTGAGCTCAGGTAGAAGACAGGGTAACATATGACTGGATGATGCTAATGGGAAGGTTTCCAACCGGCACTTAGAGAAGAAGTTTTCAAAGCTTTAAGCGAGGGGCTTTATTTTTTTTATGTCTTTGGAATCTCTTTGTATGTCATGATATGCACTGGTTCGTAGCACCATAAGCTCATGGTGCATTTAAGATCTTCTTTCTTGAGGAATAAGCACTTGTCTGTGTAACAAATGGGATAATAGTTGAAAGGGATATTTGTTTTGGCAAGCTGCTTTTTTTATCTGGGTTTGTGATTTGTATATGGGAGAAATTCTTGGGCAGTAGACAGGCGAACTTGATAAACTGCCTGTGATTTATGGCAGGGGTATCAGCGTGGTATCACAACTTGTGTGCGTGGAGCTGGAGAAGGGGGAAGGAGGGCTGCTGCTTTTTTTAGAGAGATCCCATTTCCTGAACTTGCGTATGACAAAATAAGGAGTATCCGATATTGACTGGTAACCCTAAAACAGGGTAATCTTGTAGCAGCGCTCTGTGACATGGGATGAAGCGAGCAGAAGAGATGCTATCTCGCAGGTCATAGCTGCTGCCAGCAATTCAAGTGCCAAGTCGCTACTTCCAACAAATGTGTTTCCAAAAGTCCTGATCTCATCCCGTTGCAAAGATGACTGTCCTCTCAAGCTCCCACTTCACACAGATCTGTGAGGGTTACAGAACTGGCAGGAAGTTAGGGCACGGCTTCAAAAGCCTGGGTTGGATTTCACCAAGAGGAGAAGGTGAGGGAGAGGAGCTGTGATGCCCCAGTTCATGCTCGGGTCTTGACATTTTCCCACTGACAGCTTCCGAGGCCTCCCCCCGCTTTCCTTTTTGGCTGTTCATAGTGTTTTGGCACAGAGGGTCTGCTCAAAGTGCAGGCAGCCCATCCCAGATCTCCACCTTGGTGCATCTGGACCAGGAGCTGGGCTGCCGTGCCTTTCGGATGGGGGCTCAAAAGCAGCTCCTCTTTCTAAGGAGCTTTGCTGGGGGCTTCCTGAAAACCCTACAGAAATAGCAGCAGACCATGCGTGGAGCTGCTACCCACCCCCAGAGCTTTGGGAAGAGAGGGAGGGAGCATGGTCGCTGCTCTTGGCTTAGGTGTGGAGGAGGAGGTTCGGGTGCCGATGCATATGGATCACATGTGATGTCTCGAGAGACTGCCTTTCCTGAGAGTCCTCCAACATCTGGTTTCTCCTCCCAGCCTTGGAAAAAGAGAGGAGGAGGGGAGAAGAAAAATCCCACCTTTTAACACAGGCAGAACATCACCCCCATGAAAATCCGTCTGATTTATTGCGGGTGCTTGGCTCGTTCCAGCTTCAAGACGTGCTCGAGACGAGCTCTTGCAGAGGTGGGCTGGAGGCTCTGCATCGAGCTGTTTGCAGCTCAGGGTTAATTTCTTATCTCTGGAGGAAATTAAAGCACTGAACTTAAGAGAGTGAAACCAAAAAGGTCACAGGAGATGCAGAGGACTGAAACGGTTACAGTGGTTCTCCCCAACCCTTTATGCGCCAGCCTCAGGAGCCAGTGAGATCTCCATCTGGTCAGTCCATCTCCTGCATGGGAAGAATAGAGGTTGGAGGGAATGTGAGCATCAGGGAGCATCAGCATCTTGCTCCAGCAGTGCGGAGCTGGCAGTGCAGAGCTTCCTGCACCCTTCTGCACCATACTGCAGGCACCAGGGACGTGGAGGGCTCGGGTTGCCTAAGGACAGCAGGCACAGAATGCTTCTGGAGGTCCTAGTGCAGGGACAGATCCTGTCCTGGCATCGTGGTGGCAACCAGCCAGGAGCTGAGATGGCAGTTGCGGCAAACCAGCCTGTTCCAGTGCTGGCTGCAGAAACCCTGCACTGCTTCCCCAGGGTGCAGGGACCCCTGCAGCCCCACGAGTGCAGGTGGCAAAGTGAAAAAACATGACAGGCAGCTCTCAGGAGCTGATGGCCCAGAAAAACACAAGCATAAGCTTGGAGGAGCAGAGACAAGAGGAGAGGAGTCTGTCTGCAGCACCCAGCTCGCAAGCAGAGCCTTCCCTGTGCTGCAGCTCAGCAGCGACCTTTAGGCTCAAGGCCAAGGGAAATGCAGCCCTCGGCGTCTCCTGAAGCCCGACAGGAAAGGAGAGGCCCTGGGCGCCCTTTGGATGCCTGGGCACCGCGCAGTGCCAGCAGGCTGTGGCGCCTGGCATCGGGCCATGCTCCTGACTAATGGGGGGCCAGTTCGTGGCTAGCGTGGGTAGATTCCTTTATTTAAATCTCGCTCTTTGTCCCTTTAAGATGAGTAAACAAACCCTTCGCTCATCCTCCTAAAGGTCATCGAAATCATTTTTGCTTTTGTTTTGAAAGCTGAATTGATGCCCGTTTGCAGATCCCTCGCGTCAGTCTCCTCTGCTCCAACACTGGGGAAGGGGAGTGCCAGGGAAATGCACAAGGTAAAATTAAAAATTGCAAGCTATTAGAACAAGACCTTCCTTGTAGTAAATAATGGGGGCGTAGGATGTGGGGGCTGCTCATCCCAGCCCTCCCTCCCCCCATGGCCCAGCCTCCTCTTCCAAATGCGTACTCCCTGCCTGGCTCGGTAACGCTGGCTCTGATGAAATGGAAAGTTGCACATAAATCAATGTCTGTGGCCGTGTTAGCTATGCATCAGCAGCTAGCCTGCGAGATGCACCAAAACAAAGCACCGGCCGCTTGCTGTTCCTACACTGCCCCCTAATGCAGAGAAGCCTCGGGAGCCAGGAAGGACAGGGTCTTCCATCCCGGGGGCATCCTTTCTCCCAGCTGGTTGGAAAGAGACCCTCACTGCCATGCCTTAGTTCGCAGCTCTAGCCGTGCTCTCTTCCCATGGAGCTTCCCATGGGAAGACACTGATGGCTGAGCATCCTGCTGCTAGTGCTGCAAAACCCCACTGGCGTGGGTGGCAGCTGGGCTGACCTAATGCTGTCAGATTTCCTGGGGCTGCTTTTGTAGGGGAAGGCTTCTTCTAGGCAAGAGCTGAAGGAATATGGCTTACAAGAGAGAAGATATAGCAAGTGTTGGAGAAAGTTGGTTTTTTTTTCCTTTTTTTCTGGAAGTTTAGCAGGATGCCCGAGGCTTTTGTACCGAATGTCTGGAGCATATGGTGGGATTTGCAGTCAACTTTCTCTCGGGTGCTCCATCCAGATGGAGGTGACTGTTCTTGGCTTCGGCTGACATGGGTTTGTTTCCTGAAGAGCTTGTGTTTAACATATTCCTTCAAACCAGAACTCCGTGCTCGGGAGCCCCAGCTGCAGGCAAGGCAGTCTCCTGCCCACGGCTCTCTTCCTGGCTGCTGCCGAGCTTGGCCATGTTGCGGTCTCACGAAGGTGAATTTGGGCCTTCACCCAGCACCTCCTGCCTTTCTGGTATTGCCATTCTGTGCCGTACAGGCAGGAGGTGACCCTCTGTCCCTGCTTGTTGGTGGGCTCCAGGCACTGTCTACTGTGTGATAAAAACATCTGATGTTGTAGCTGGGGGTTTGGGCTTTGTGGTGGGCTCGGAGGTGTTGCAGGAAGCTCTGAGCCATTCAAGCACCTCCTGCACCCTCAGACTTTGTGGGCTGTGGTGCTGAGAAGATGTTGTTATGAAGCTGGCAGGGCAGGAGAATGTCGAGTAGCTGGTTATTGCTCCTCAGTCTCCTAGAGAGGGCACGGCAGGGCTCTGAAACCTTCCCTAAGTGTTGGGATGTCTGGCTTGGAAGCACCAGGGAGCCTGTGGGGCTGGGGGAGCCAGTGGGTGCCCCAAGGCACTGCAGGTGGTCATGGTGCTACAAGGGTGGCACCTACCAAGCAGCCTGGAGCATCCCCCCTAAGGCTTGCCGAGGGATATTTCATTCTTTTGTTTACATGTCGCAAAATTTCCCTCTCATTTTACAATGAGACAATGAGACATTTTACAGTTTACAAGAATAAAACGCCAGGTTCCCATCCAGTAAACTCAGGCACTTCTCTAATTAATATCCATTTCATTTATTTTGATATTTTCTAATGTTGAAACCAGTAGGTCAGAGGCAGATACGTTTAAATGCAAGATGCCTTCCTCTTGCTAACTCTAAATTGTTGGTATCTCGTTGCGCTGATGCTTTGCCTTCTTATACCATTCTTCATTGTTCTGCCACCCCCAGAGGTACTTGAGAATGTTTTTAAATATAAAAACTCCACCATTAGCTGAAAGTATGTAGCCCATAAAACATGATCCATTTGTGGTGAATTACTCTCGGAACATAAATTGACACATGCAGAACTATGATCGCTAGTGCAATTTTCCATGTTTAATATTTTACAAGAAGTTTGAGAAGTTGAGCTCATGAAAGACGGAGTGGAAATAATCTGATCGTTTGGAAACTCCCATTGTAAAGCAGCAGCCCTCTGTCATCTCCTAGTCCAGATTTGTCTTTAAGGTCCCTGTAGTAAACAGGGAGAAGAAAATGAAGCAGAGAGGAGGTCAGTGGGCGGGCTGGAACACCTAGCACTGTCGGAAACAATTTCTTCTTACACTGGTTTAAATGTTGGGTTGGTTGTGGGGTTTTTGAGGCAGTGTGAAGGAGTCCCGTCCCCCACGGCCATCCAAGCCCTGTCAGTGAGGCCTGCAGAGGCTGTAGCAGCGCTGCTTAATGACTGCTAAATACATGCTTAAAGGGAAAAAAGGAGTTGTTGTGTCGATTGGAGCCCACATGTCATATCTGCAAAACGTTCGTCTCCAGCACTGCGCTCCATCAGGATCGTCTACTGTTTGTAGGGAGGGAAACACGCTGGAGAAAGGCAGCCGTCGGCAGGCTTAGGGGCAGGCCTGGGCCACAGGACATCTGCAGATGTTTATGGAGATAAGTGCATCCAGAGCCCCACATTGCTGACTGAGGAGTGCTGGGCCCAGCCACAGGCGGGGGCCTCGCAGGGCCTGGGGCAGGAAGGAGCCGGTGCTTCAGATGTGCTGCTCACTTCGGCATGTTGCTTGGAGGAAGAAAATCCACCTCTTCCTCCTCCCCCACCCAGAGGGAATTAGTTGTGAAGTGTCCTAACCCACTTCAACCAGCGGCGGTCCCATGCCAAGCCTCCATTCCCCCCGAGAGGGGAAGGGAGAGCCGAGAGGGGAAGGGAGAGCCGCGCAAAATGGCCGCAGGCCTTCGGCTTCACTCACAGCAGCCCATGCTGTGCACCGCTTTGGGGCAGGAGCATCCCAGTGGCACGTGCCCCGGGTGCCGGCTGCCCTGTGGTTCCAAGTTACAGCCCACAGAGCCATTGGTGCCAACAGCATGGCTTCATTTCCACAGCCACCAGAGCCCTGTCGTAGTGTTTGGCTACATGTCCCCACGTCACAGTCTGCAAAAAAAAAGTGAAAAAGCCCTCTTACTTTATTTACATTGCACTCAAGTTTCCACGGTACAAAAGATTTGCAGGTGCAAATATGTCCTGCCTTCATTAACTTCCCCTCCCTTTTTAATTTATGTGATTTCAATTTTCCTTCCCTGTACTATTAATTAGGGGACCCTCTAATCAGTACCATTATCACAGTGGTATTCATGTTTAGGAAAGCTGCTAAACAAATGCTTGCAAAATTGCTAAATGGCTAATTAATGTCTGTTAATTAAGAAAATTGCTCATGGTAACAAACCATGCCATTGCTGGCAGCAGCTAGAAGGCGAACACTTGTTGAAATTAGTAACAAGGCAGGTAGAGAACATCTGCTTTGCGCCTTTCCTGGAGTGTGCAGTCGCTTCGCATAACGCACTTACCGAGCTTATTTGCTTTCTGTATCAATTACACGTCCTTTGACCCAAAAATACCTTTTTTTTTTCCCCGTGTTAACATGCACCGATACGTCCTTGCACCAAACTCACTGTTCCTTCAAGCAAACTTTCATTTTGTGC
Source organism: Perdix hodgsoniae (assembly GCA_035772895.1). Taxonomy (NCBI): domain Eukaryota; kingdom Metazoa; phylum Chordata; class Aves; order Galliformes; family Phasianidae; genus Perdix; species Perdix hodgsoniae. The sequence continues at coordinate 983,654 of JAPSGF010000124.1, read as the reverse complement.
TTTAAAGGGAAATATTAAAAAAAAAAAAAAAAGTGGGCGTTCAACCCCAAAATGTCAGCAACTGCTGCATTGCAGTGCTCAAAACCTACAGGAACTAATCTTTCCTTTTTTCCATAGACGTCCTTAGTAGCACTTTTACCCGAGCACGCCGCGGACCCTGGGGTAGCAAACCCTGGGAGGCGTTTCCAGGCATCAGGATGTGGGAGGAGAGAGGAGAACACGATTTTTTTGTTGTTGTTTTGGGGTGGTTTTTTGGTGGCTTTTTTTTTTTTCTTTTTTTTTTTTTTTTTGTATTTTCCCCCCCAGCCTCTCTGACCCCCTCTCCTGCATATTTTTCTTTCTCGTTGCACGCCCTCGCCAAGTGTCTCCCTGTGTGTTTATCATTGCAGACGTGGTTGAACTACTGGACCGTTTACTGTAATGTGGCTGCTGTACTTTGACAGATGTTCTGAATTTTTTTATTTTTGTTTTTTTTTTTTAAATTTTTTTGCATATATCATAATTCATTGTTCAGTTACAAATGAATAGAAACTCAACTAAAAGGAGAGAAAAAAAAAAAAAAAAAAAGCATTAAAAACAATTGGCAAACTGCCTTCCCGACAACAAAAAACAGCTCCACCCGTGAATCCTTTTTAGCTCTTTCTGCGCTTTCATGTGCTAATCTATAACCTCCTTCTACTGTCTGACCTCACAGGGACCGCCTGGTTCACAGCCCTCGCCACACGCACAGCCTCCACCCCACAACCCTAACAGCATGATGGGACCCCACAGTCAGGTAACGGCACTAGTGATGGGTAGGGCTGTGAATCGGGACGCGCTCTGCGAGCGCGCTGGGAGCGGGAGCCCGCTGCCCCCAGCTCCGCCACGGGGTGCTGCTTTCTCCCCAGTGCTTGGTTGTTTTTGCTGGGTGTGCAGGTGACGGCGGACTGAGAACTCACTCGTGGGTATCAGAGTGGTTTACCTCCCCCAGGCAGCCTGAGGAATGGAGCTGGATGTGGGTTTTTAAGCTTCTGTTGGTAGCAGCAGTTGTAAAAGAGCACCTTAAGCCTTCTTTTTTTCCACACTTAGCGTTGGGGAATTTTTTGTGTGTGTGCGTGTCTGTATGTGCATATTTCCCACTTTTATATATATATATATATATATATACATATATTTAAGCTCAGTATCTAACACTCAGGGTTACCCGTGCACTAATTGTAACAGCCTCACATAGTACAGCCGAAGTATGTCAAACACTCTCAAACAATAAACCTACAGAAAACCTTAAATAAACGGACTCCGGACACTTTTTTCTTTTTACTTTTTTTCTTTTTTTTTTTTTTTTTTTTTTTTTTTTTTTTTTTTTTTTTTTTTTTCCTTTTTCAACTCAACTTTTTGAAAGAAGGATTTCTCCAGAAAAAAAAAAAGTCTATAAAGTCTAACCGGCGTGTGTGGGGCACAGGCTGTCCCCCTGTCGCATGATGCTGACCTGCATTCTGTGTCATTGCAGCCTTTCATGTCACCGCGCTATGCAGGAGGTCCCCGGCCCCCCATCCGGATGGGAAACCAGGTACTGCTCCCCGACCCTGGGCGGATTTTCCCTGCGATCCCTGCAAATTAAAGCGATGGAGATAATCCCGGCTGCTGCGGGGTCAGGCGGGGCAGGTCGCTCCTGAATTTTGGGGTTGGGTTTATCTTCTTATCTCGGCTTAACCAGCGGCCGTTTGCTGCTGTCCTTGCCAGCTCCCACTCCACGCGCTGCCAAAACGTGTGGCATCGCCTTGAGGCACTGACATGAGGTCTGTGTGGCAGTAAACTAATCACAGGTTACTTTTCATTCAAGTGAAATTAAAGGAAGCATGCAATTCCTTGGAGTAGCAAAATAACCTCGGAAAAATTATCTTGGGAGCTTGCTTTTGTTAACGCTTCTTACAAGTAACATTGTTCTTCTATAGCTCTTCTTATTAGGAAAAGCACTGGTTAGAACCATAGAATCACTAAGGCTGGAAAAGACCTCTGAGATCACCCAATCCACCCCCTGTGCCCACTGACTGTGCCCCTCAGTGCCACATCCCTGCGGTTCTGGATCACCCCCAGGGACTGTGACCCCCCCACCTGCCTGGGCATCTGTGCCAGTGCTTCCTTCTGGGAAGTTTTTCCTAATACCCCATTTATAATTCCTGGCAGAAGAGCAGCCAGCAAATAGGATGTTGCAGCTTTCTTAATCCTGTTAGTTGCTAGATTGGAGGCTTTAGTCACCGGGTCTTCTAAAACACCTCAAGATCAGGCAGGGCAGGAGGTGGCAGCGATGCGGACAGACGGACAGACGGACAGCACGGTGCAGCACGTGGCTCTGTGGGTTTTGGTGGAGGCGTTGGGGGAGGCGGAGCTGCTGCTGTTCCCAGCACTTGTTTTGTTAGGTCCTACCCAAACTGCCGCCTAGCAGGGCTGAGACCAACCAGTTGTGGTTTCACACCACCATGCACTGCACAGATGAGTTCCCCGTGCTGGCAAAGCAGGGACCACAGAGGGTTTGTGCAGCAGTGGTGTTCAGATCTTCCACATCTCTTAACCTTTGCTTTTGACTGTAAGGTTAATTAGAAAGATTATTTTTTTTTCTTCCCTGAACACCATGTCTAAAATGCAGCTTCATGCATACCCAGAGCTTGGTGTTGTTATGGTCACATCCAGTGGGACAAGAATAAATAGGAGGGCAGGCAAGTCAGAGAGCAGAAGTCTAAATACTCACTGCCACGACAGCTCTTGTTTGTCTTCCTCCTGCCACTATCTTCCAAGATGTAAAATACTGGGAATGAAAGTCAGCCTGGCTGCTGGGTTGGATGGGGCCTGTGTTTGCGTGAGGGGGACCAGTTTCACGGTGGTATTCAAATAAAAGGCAGCTCTGCTACAGAAAGGCTTGCAGTTTGCTTCCCCAAGGCAGATAGTATCTGCTTTCCCCCCCTTTATCTGCACAGAGCAGTGTGGGGAAGGCAGCCTTTGAACTTTAAATAGCCTGTGCTCTGGGGAGGGGGAGTGAGGGCATCTGAAAACATGGGAGTGGGCCCCATGCATGCAGGGATGAACCGAAATGCAGCCACTTGTAAGTGCAGCATTGCCCATTGTGGGCAAATAAATCACTGCAGGCAGTGTGATTTGGTTGTGGTGCTGGGTTGCCATCATGGCCTGCCAGGATACCTCTGCCCTGCACAGCATGGGGCTCCTGAAATACTGGTGTCTGAGTCAGGTTCTGGGGTGTATTTGCAAAGGGAAAGAGGAGCAGTGCCAGGAGTGGTAGGGATATGGCATCCAATGCAGTGCAAGGTGGGATGCATCTGTACGAGACAGGAGGGTGTTGGGTCCTGAGCAACCTCTGTCCCCTTGGGAACCGGAGTCCCCTTGACTCACATCTCCACACCTAGGCTGCATTTTGGCCATGTGCTGACTTGTGTAATCTCCCCTGCCTTGTTTTCCCAGCCTCCGGGGGCCGTTCCTGGTACACAGCCATTGCTGCCCAATTCGATGGATCCCACACGACAGCAAGGTAAGCTGACAGCGGTGATTTGGACGTTTCCCCCGCCTCTTTAGCTGTTACTTTGGGGTTCCATCCCACCTAATGTGCCTCTTTCCTCCTGGCAGGGCACCCAAACATGGGCGGACCCATGCAAAGGATGAATCCTCCGCGAGGGATGGGCCCCATGGGTCCCGGTCCGCAGGTAACCCAGCAGCACCAAAGAGCATCGCACAGCTCTGCCAACACCAACCACTAACTCCACAACCCCCAGGGGCAGGAAAGGCTGGGAGATTTCCCCTCCTGTCCCCCATTAGTGTTAATGCGTTTTACATTAGTCTTGCATCTGGAAATCCCTCCTTTTAACGGTAGTGAGGTCTTCAGGGCTGCGTGTCCTCATTAAGGGTATTGCAGCCCCCCCCCTTGCCCTTCAGCTGAAGGGGATGCCACTTAGCACCGAGCCATAGCGGTGTTTGAGTGCATTATGCAGCAGGCCTGGGAAACAGTTATGACCCTAACAGCAGGAAGGGGGAAGGATGCTTACATTAAAAATAAATAAATTAAAAAAAAAAAAAAAAGGAAAGATACCTTTAGTGAGGGAATAACTTTTCCCTTTGCTTGTTTCTCCCCCTCGTGCTCTGATCTGCAGAGCGCTTGAGCTCCCTCTTATTTCAGTCATTTCTTAATCAGTTTTTTTTTTTTTGGAGGGGCAAAGGGAAAGGTTGTGCAGAGGGACTCAGTCAGGAGGAAGGTGTGCTTAGCGGGGCTGATTTCACCTGCAGCTTGGCCACCTGCATGCCAAGGTCCTCATCCTCACTGCCCTCTGTGCTTCAGAGAAGTCACCTATTTTTTGGCTTTTTCAAGTGTGTTTCAGAAGCTCCAGTCCTTTCACAGGCATTTCAGTACACCCGAACCTTGAACTCTCAGAATTCCTATGCTGGTGCTGGTTGTCCCCCTGATTTTTCACATGTGCTCCCAACTGTGCAAACACAATGCAGCTCCCTCTGCTCTCACTTCTCAACCGCAGCTCAGAAAGATGCTCAAACTAAATCAGAGTTCTTTCTTACGCTGCAGTAATACCAAATCCTGCTCAGCTACTCCAGAAAGGGGAGGTGGGGTGGGGACAGCCAGCCCAAGGAGGAGCGAACTCTAAAATTAAGCAGATCTGGGTTAATATATTCTGCCTTTCTGTTGATTCATTTTCTGAAGTGGATTTGCATGCTGCTCTGTTGACTCACTTCTGTTTGTTCCTTCTAAGAGACTTCAAAAACACATTACCATATTTTGGTTGTAGGTTTATCCTCTCTGCATTGTCGCCTACGTTGGGTTTTTAGCGCGAGGCTCAGAGTCTGTCAGGAGACAAACGTGTGTGTTCGAGTTTTGTTTTGTTTTTCCCCTCGAGACTGTTGAGCTAAAGTGAGTGCAGCGTCAAGGGAGTTGTGTCATTCCCTACCACGAGGAAGGGAGGAGTACCCGAATCTGTGGCTCTGCATCCACTCTAGGGCAGGGGGAGGACACCTTTGAGCAATATTGCCCATGCTGTGTTAGCACTGCCATGGCTGAGGATGAGGACCTGCTGCTGCACCTGCAATGCTCCTTTTGGGAGGGATTGCAAAAAAGTTTTGTAAATGGCATTTGCCAGCACGACCAGTGCCAAGGAAAGCATTGAGCTGCTCGCTTCCCACTTGCTGAGATTGCTGCAAAGCCTGGCAGCGCTGCGTGGGCTGGCGGCAGGTCTGGGAGCCGGGAGGAGCTGTGAAATTCTCAGAGCTTTATTTTTTACTCTGCCGCTCCCTGTGTACGTACATGAGGGAGAGCTTTGCAGAAGCGTGCCCTCCCCTCAGCTCAACTGTTCGGCAGCTCAACTGTTGTCTTCCTGACCTGGTGCTGCCTTCCCAAAGCTGGGAGCAGCCATCCAAAATACTGACCCAAGATCAGAGCCCATGGCTCCCCACTTGCCCAGCACTTGTTCTTGTTAAAGCATTGCAATAGAACCTTCCCAAACATGGCTTAAAATTTACTCCAGATGCCCAGAGAGTGCCCAGCCGTGACATCCTGGTGTCCTGACAACTGCTAATTACAGACCAACTTTGATCACCTCTTACAGCCCAACTCTACTGCTTTTCCCCACAAGGATCCACACTTTTAACTCTGCATCACATAACTCAGTGCCTCTGTTAAAGTCTCTGCAGCTCGCTGGCTCAGTCAGTGCTTGCCCGGCACGCAGGTCGCTCAGCACAGCTGTGTTCCTCCCCACCCTCCTCCAGCATCTTTCACATGGCTCCCTTTGCCTCCCTTTCAGCTCCAATTAAACATGCTGAGCTTTTTTTTTTTTTTTTTAAACGAGAGGTTTGATACTGCAATTCAGTGCAAATGGCTGGAATTTGGATCAATTACGGCCTTGCTCGTAATTTGTTTGGGGAAATCCTTGTCTACCTCCTCCCAACAAACTTCCTAGATGCTCACAACAGAGCAGTGCATAAATCCAGGGAAAAGTTGGCAGCGCTGAAGTAAGAACTTAATATTCAGCTGTGAGTGCTTGGGGAGCTGTGCCCCTCTCCTGCTCTAAATAGCAGAAATACTGCCGGAACTGATGCATCATGGCATGGTTGACCTGATGGGAGATGCACTGAGATTCACGGGTGTCAGTGAAGCTCTGGGGCTTTGGGCACCCTGCTCCTGGGGAACACTGAGCCCCAGCAGCCAGCGGGCACTGCCGCTTTTGCCCACCATGATGCCTTCCTCCTCCTCTTCCTCCTTTTCCTCTCCTCCTGCAGGCTGCAGGGCACAGGGACCACAGCGTGCCATTTCCTCCCCTGCCTTGCTTAAGAAAGAAAAAAAAAGACAAAAATTACAAAGCCGCATTTGGGAGCAGGCTTGCAGAGTGGGGGAAGGCAGCGGCTCTGCTCTTGCAGCGCGACCTAAATCAGGCTGTGCATCGCCCAGAGGGCAGTGAGCAGAGCACAATCCAATGGAGCGCAGCATGCGGGGATCCCTCCTCCTGCAGCACTCTGGGCTGGGCTTTTTGCTGGGGCTGTTGTAATGAGATGAAGACTTGGGGGGGACTCTGAGGGTTGGGGCTCAGGATGTCCTGTGGCTATGGGATGTCCTGTGGCTCTGGGGTGCCAGGGTGGCCGCGGGTGCTGAGCAGCTCCTGGGGGAGCCATGTGGCTGCAGAAAAACAAACCTCACCGCTCTGCCCTGCTGGGAGCAGACGGGCTTTGTGTTACTGTTTTGTTTTTTAAGTTGTTATTTTTTTCTGTCGTCACCTAATTATCTTCAGCGTTCTTTTTTGCAAACTAACCCTCTTGTTTTTTGTTTGTTTGTGTCTTTTTTTCCCTTCTCTTTCCCTCTCCGGTTTCCCCTCTCGTTATGGTAGACTGATCCTTGGTTATCGTTGCAGAACTATGGCAGCGGCATGAGACCTCCGCCCAACTCCTTAGGCCCTGGCATGCCTGGAATTAACATGTAAGCCCCCTCAGCCCACGCTGGGCACAAGTGTCCATGCACTTTCAGGACCTGGGGTGCTGCCCATCTGCCCCGGGACGTGCAGAGTGATGGGTAACAGCAGAACTTTATTTTTCTGTTTCATTTTGTCCTCAGGGGGCCGGGAGCTGGCAGACCATGGCCCAACCCCAGCAGTGCTAACTCTGTGAGTATGCTCTGTCCTTGTGTTTAAGGCACAACGGCTGCTTGGGGAGCATCCCTAACATGGGACACACAGCCTGGGTGTCTTTGGGGCTTGGGGATGCTTTCCCCTGGCCCTGGTTGCTAAAATCTGCTCTTCTCTCCATGTAGATCCCATACTCTTCTTCATCGCCTGGTACATATGTGGTGAGTTCTCCCAGCTCTGCGCAGGCACGGGTGAAAGTAGGGCCTGTGGGGTTGGCTTTGGGGCTGGGAGGGCATTGGGAAATGAGGGGCAGTGGGGATATTCCACAGCATTCCCCATGCTTAGCGCTGCTGGGTTCCAACCAGATGGCTTCTGAGCTGCGCTCTGGGGTGCATCAGGGCAGCGGCGTGGCTCACCCAGCTCTGTCTCTCCACAGGGTCCTCCTGGTGGCGGCGGCCCTCCGGGGACACCCATCATGCCCAGCCCCGCAGGTAGGAGCCCGCACCCCTCCCCGGGGCCAGCCCTGCTCCCCCCGTTTGGCTTTGGGGGGAGCGCGGTGCCACAGCTGCAGGGGAGGAGCTGCGGCGCGGCTGCGGCTGCTCCTTCTCTTCCTGCATTTTGATGAGGAGCCCTGACCTACATTTCTGGCTGGGTCCTAACAAAACTCGCCGACCTCACAGCCAGGCCCCTCCCTCCTGCCCCCATAGTTTGGAATAATCCCATACGTATTCATGGATTCGAGGTTTCGTGGCGTAGGGTACGTGGCTGCACATTATCTCTCTGCACATCCCCCGACAAGCGAGCCCCGTGCTTCCCGGTTAGAAGTTGAATTATTTTTTCACAGTTGAATTTCTGTGATTAAAAACTTTGTGGATCTTCATTAAATACAAATTAGCCAGAAAATGGTGGTACTTAGAGGGAATTTTAGGTGATAAAATACAAAAGAATGAGTTCAAGTGGCATGAGTTTGTTTTAATTAAGAAATGAATTAATCACCAGACTTACTGGGCTTCACTGTTCCACAGATTCAACAAATTCAAGTGACAACATCTACACAATGATTAATCCAGTACCGCCCGCAGGCAGTCGATCGAATGTAAGTCTGCTTTCTAATAATTTACATATCAGATACCATAACAAATCATAATTAACTTCATCAGTTGAGAGTAAAGCAGTTTAATTGATTTCAGCCATTTGTTACAAAATAGAAATAAAACAAACCATCAAAAAGTGATTAACTCTTCGGCGACTTTGTTAATTTTTTATGCTTATCAAGAGGGCGGCGGTCCTGCTGCTCTGGTCAAGGTGGTGGCAAGCTGCTGGGTTTGGAGGGATTCAAGCGTCAACTGCCTTAATTGCTTATATATATGGAGAGAGCCCGGGGTCCTGGTATGGCTTGCACACCTGGGTCTGGCCAGATGGTGTAAGGGGATGTGGAGGACCACAAGCCCATGGTGTTGGCACAGTCTCTGGGTTTGGCCAAATGTTGTAGGTAGATGTGGATGACTACAGTTGCCAGGGTGTGTCCTGCAGCCTTCAGAGGTGGACACATCCATCTTATCCAGTCACAGTCAGGCTGGGAGATGGGGCCCCAGAGCCACCGTGGCCTGGGTGTTGCCTTTTGGCTGATACAGTGCTGTTACCTTTCGGCTGACACGGTGTTGTTGCCTTCCTTCCACAGTTCCCGATGGGCCCTGGCTCTGACGGCCCCATGGGTGGCATGGGTGGCATGGAGCCCCATCACATGAATGGATCGTTAGGTGAGCGCCCGCCCCGTGCCTCGGAGAGTCCCCGTGGTTGTCCTGCCGAGTGGGGTTTGTGGAGGGGAGCGGGGTTGTGGCTGCATCTTCAATAAGGCTTTTCTCGTTTGTCCCCACCCCACAGGGTCAGGAGACATAGATGGACTTCCAAAAGTAAGTGAGCTGCTGGGTGGCTGTGGGAACTCCCTTTCCTGGGGATGTGAGTGGGGCAGGCTGGGGTGCATGGGGACCTACTGACTGCTTACCCTGTGCTCTCCTGCAGAATTCTCCAAACAACATAAGTGGCATTAGCAATCCCCCGGGCACTCCAAGAGACGACGGGGAGCTGGGAGGCAACTTTCTCCATTCCTTCCAAAACGACAATGTGAGTCTGGGGATGAGGTTGGGTGCCCTCCATCCTTTCTGCTCTCCATTTCGCTGTTTACAAGCAGCTCTGAGACAGAAGGTGGAGGAGGAAGAAAGGCGTGGGGCGGGCATGGGTGGAAGCGAGCTTGGCTTCTCCCAGGGCAGAGAGACGTGGGGAATGGAGGTGAGGAGGCTGTGGGAGAGGCTCCCATGGGACGGCGGCCAGCTGGGACATGCAGCTCCACTCCCACCTCCACTCCCCACTGCTGTCGGGAGTCTCTGGGGTTCCTCCAGAGTGATAGGAGGTGAGGGTGAGACCTGCAGCCTGCTCACAGTGCTGGGCATGGGCACAGGCGCCTCGCCTGCTTTTACTATATTAGCATTACATACATGCATACAGCTTAATTATTTTATTTTTTCAATTGCTTCTTACCCCCTACTGCTGTGGTTATTTTCTCTCTGGAAAGGCAACTTGCAGAGCAGATTATATCTTGATAAAGGAGTCTCCACCATCCTCTCTCCGTCTGATTTATTCGCTCCCATTACATTGCCTTACAGCTTCCATGAGCCCCAACCTCACTCTTCTGTCTCCTCTCCACACGGAGCAGCGCGGTGCTCGGGGCTGGCGCTCACCATGGCTTTGTCTCTCTTGCAGTATTCCCCCAGCATGACGATGAGTGTGTGATTTCCCTCCCCCTCCTCCTCTCCAGGATCAAGAGAGTCAGCTGCCGTTCGGAGGATCTCAAAGAATTATGCAAGAAGAAGCTAGGTGTATGGGCAGGGAGACGCGTGGCGGGGCCAGCACCCCAGGTTTAGTTTCATGCAATAAAAAGGCTGAACTTTTTATTCCATAAAACATGAAGGACAAAACTTAAAATATTTCAAGACATGATGACAAGATCCTTCTTTGTGCAGAAGGGTTTATATATGTACATGACACTTCTTTTTGGAAACAAATGGAAGCCTCTAGCACCCAACTCCGATCTCTTTGCTTTGTTCTTTTAAATAAAGACAGAAACAGAACCCCGTTGTATGTTTGTGCCGTGCGACACCAGGAAGCTAGTCTAGATATGAAATCTCATGTTGTCTCTGTTGTAGTCATTTTTTAAATAAACTGGACAGTTTACAATGGTGGTTTTCGTTTGGAAAGGCCTGGTTGGTTTTTGTTGGTTTTTTTTTTTTTTCCTTCGATTTTGTTGGTTTGTGTTGTTGTTTTGGTTTTTTTTTTTCCTTCTTTTTTGTTTTGTTTTGGGTTCTATTTGTGTTCATTCGCAGCACAACGCTTCCTCCCCCAGTAACAAGATGAAGAGACTCCACCACCTCGTGATACAGGCGCTAACGCGGGTGGCCCCCGTAGGATCACATCCTCGGTTCGCTGTGATCTCCCTCCCCGTGGCTGTGGCATGCACTGTGTTAGTCTGTCCTCCCCCCCCGGAGCACGCCAAGAACTCTGTCCCTCCCTTCCTCGAGCTGGTTCACCACTAACACCAATTTGACTTTTTAAATCCACCGAAAGAAAGGAGAACCAAAGGGCTGCTCCGCCCTGGGACTTTGAAGCTGTGATCTCAGCCAACCTCGGTTCTTTTGGGGCTTTTTTTTTTTTTTTTTTTTTGCTTTGTCTTTTTGCTTTGTTGTTCCTTTAAAGATGTGCTCTGGTCGGGGTTTCACTTCTCTGTGAGTTGGAACTGGATGGAGATCTTTTCTAAGCGGTTACTGTTGTTGCGATGTATCCTTGCTACTCTGTACCCTGTCATAAGGACACAGCAGGAAGGGGCCCCGCGCTGGGAGGGGTGGGGTACCGTATGGCACCCCCTGCACTGCTCTTCGTTTTTCTCAATCTCCATTTCTGCTCCGTGTATATCATACTCTGTAAAATATTATCTCCCTGGATTGACCCTTGTGCGGATTATTGAAAGCATTGTATCTTGTTTCAGTGTTTTTTCTTACCTTGTAGTCTGGTTCTAAAATACCGAGAGGGGAAAAAAAAAAAAGAAAAAAAAAGAAAAAAAAGAAAAAAAAAAGTAATTATTATACATTGTAGTTTGTGTACGATATTTGTTGATAATGTTTTATTAAAGGGATGTCTTTTTTCCGCACCCCTTCATTGAAATGTTTTTGGGAACATTTGGCTTGTTTTTATTATTCTGACTGCAAGACATGAGATGACGACAGAACTTTTTTTAGTGTGTAATACGAATTTTTTTAAATGTTTGCCTTCTTTTTCCTAGGCATTAATTGTGCTTTCCCTGTAGGGGTAGGGAGGGGCGGGCGGGGGCACTCATCCTTACAGTCAGGTTACTGCTTTCAAGGTAACGCTATGAATGACCGAATGAAGATCTGTTGCGTCGCAGAAACACCCGTGGGCTCCACAAGGGGTCCATTTTTTCTTTCTTTTTTCTGCTTTTCCATCTTTTTTTTTTTTTTTTTTTTTTTTTTTTTTTTTTGTCCTGACGCGAGGAAATGAAAGGACCGGTTTTAATGTATTTTAAAATGAATAGCTAAATTATTGTCTTCATTGGTATGGGATGGATTTTTTTGAATGAAACGGTTCTTCCCCTTCCCCCCTCCCCCTCCCCATGCTGTAATAAATATCAACATAAACATTTGAATCCGGTGCACAGCTGTTTGTTCATGGTGCGGGCTGTGTGTATGGCTGTGAGCTCTGTGCGTGCAGCCTCAGACCCGGTGCAGTGCCGGGGCTTTGTGGGCTGGGGCTGCTGGAGGCCATCTTGGCGGCGGTGGTGAGGGTGACATGTTGGCAGTGCCTGGGGACAGGCTGCTTTTGTGGTGCTTTCCTGGATTTGTGAAGCATTTTGGAGCAAATTCAGCTTTTAGCCTGGGAAAGCCATAGAATGGTTGGGTTGGGAAAGATCTCGAAGCTCACCTTGCTCCGACCCCTGCTGCAGGCTGGCTGTAGCCACCAGGGCAGGTGCTGCAATGAAAGGCCACGCTGAGGTCTCCCCGCAATCTTCTCTGGGCTGAGCTGGCTCAGCTCCCGCGGCCTTTCGTTGTAGGAGAGGTGCTCAAGCCCTCTGAGAATCTTCATGGCCCTCCTCTCCAACAGCCCCCCATCCTTCTGAGCTGGGGGCCCGCAGCCTGGGCACCGTACCGCAGATGGGGCCCTGTGGTGCGGGCACTAAGGGTGCTGGTGGGCACCCGACAGCTCCTCATGGCAGAGCCGGGGGGGGCCTGGGGGTGCACAGAAGCACTTTCTGGGGCTAGAAAGGCAGGTTCCTGCACTCTGTCCCTCTGTGTAGGGACCCTCGTGCTCACCAGTTCTTGGATTGCAGCTTTCAGCACAGCACTGACAGCTGCCAAGCTCCTTCCTCAGCAGCCTCCCAAGCCCGGCCCCAGGGATAATTGTCTCCCACGTGGGTGCTCATTAAATTAAAGGAGGAGGTGAGCAAGCAGGGGCTCCAGCCAGGTACAGAGTGTACTTGCTGGCACCGCTAACAGCCCCCGGATGTTGGGCCCATACTGGGCCTGAGCCAGGGGAAAGCAGTGCTGGAGGAACAGTCCTCATCTTGAGCAGCAGTGAGGGACTCGGCCCACGATGCACTTGCCCTGTGCCCTGAGTGCCCGCTGCCGTGAGTGGGGGCTGCACAGGCTGCTCCCAGAGACAAGAGGATCCCAGGAACAGCTCAGTAGACTCATGGTGCTGGTGGCTGCTCCTAATGGAGGCAGCAGGAGCTTTTCTTGCAGCTCTCCCTGGCGGCACAGCCAGCATGTTCTCCCACGATCTGCTTCCCGACTGCCATTCATGAAATGTTAATGTCTGTTTCTCGGGCCGTGCTGAGGTAATGCCCTTTAGCTGCTGACGAGCCTTTATGACTTATTGATGCCCGCCCAGATGTGCCTCTGTGCCCCATCCCCAGCTCCAGCTCGAGTCCAGCGGAGGAAAGCGTGGGTCCACTGGATTGCACGCAGTGCGCTTGGCAGCACCCACAGGACACCCGCAGCAGGGCTCATGCACCCCAGGAGCCCAGCTCTGCCCACTCTGCCCTCCCTCTGGGACCTCAGAGCTCACCCAGGACACAGGGCTGCCGCACCCCCAGCAACGTGAGCACGAACTGGGGCTGGCAGTTCACATGGCTTCTGAGTGACCAAAGCTGGTTCCTGAAGCAACCTCATGCTTCCAATGTCTTACTGCTGCCACCATTTTTCATCATTGTCTTTGTTCTGCCCTCCTCCATCCCTTCCCATGCTTTGTCTCTAACTCCTGGTGCAGGCAGGACTCCAGCCTCCCTGTTTCTTCTCTCCTGCTGCATTTACTAGCAGTGATTTCTTTGTGGAGCGGTAAAAGCAGCTGAAGGGACTTTGCCTCTTTCCCATGCAGACCACCTCCACAGGCTGCCCCGCCTACCAGGAGCATGCGAGGTGTTCCATCTCTCCCTTCGTGCCTCCTCTTTACCACAGCCAATCTTTTAACAGCTTCCTTAGCAAAGCCAAGGAATGCAAGCACTGATGAGTGCAGGGCTGGCTGCTCAGCAGGGCTGCCTCCCTGCGCCTGGCGATGACCCACAACAGGAAGGGTGAGCGATGTCACTTCCAGCTGTTCTGCAGGGCCCCCATCACATAGCAGGGAGCCAACGAGCCTGAAGAGACAGAACCACCACCTGGAACAGCCTCTGCAAAGCACAACTATTAAAAGATGTTCCTAAATAGCCGGGTGCAAATTACAGATTTAAACAGATGAGCTGAATTGAGCAGCCCTTTGAACAGGCGGAATTAACATAATTTAGATCAATGCAACACTTACTAGATTTATTTCTCTTTCAAGCATTTTCTCCTAACTATTGAGAGATTTATGAATTTAACTCACAGAAGACGCATCCCGATTCACTGAGCCCAACAGCTGATCTCAAGTTTGACGGGCAAGGATCTGTTTTCTGAAATCTGCAGAGCGGAGCTGTTTGATAGCCTGAGTCTGGAGCACACAACGGAGGTGCTCATCCAGATGGTCAGACGGGATCACAAAGCACAGACCAGTCTCCGACACGAGAGACTGACGCGATACAAATTTCTTGGAAATGTGTGTGCTCTCCCACTCCTTAAAACAGCACAGGCTGTCCTACTCCTTCCCGTGTGCTGGAGGGTAACAGTGCAGAACTGGAAAACACGTTACATTAGGTCGGAGCTAATTTAACCTTCATCTTACAAAAAAAACCATGCTTAATCCCCCCATTTTAAGAGAAGTGCTTCCTGCTCAGCTAGCTCTGTGCGGCAGGAAGCAATTCTTTGTGTTTTTAGCTGCCACTGCCAGTTACCAGGCACCAAAGTTTCATACTGCGCTCCACAGCGCTTTCCCAAAATGGATACTTCTCTTCATCAGTATTGGGAGGGGTAAAAGAACTGCAGTTCTGCAGGTTCAACAAACCAGTCTCCCTGATTAAGTACTTTGGGAACCGAGAGCAGGGCAGCACAACACCCCAAAACACCCAGGAGCAAAGCAAAGAAAAACCCATACAGAAGGAGAAGGGCATGACTCGGGCTCCCCTCTTCAAGCTCCTCAGGTACCTCCCATGTACACTGCATTCACAGGTACTCTGAAAATAGGTTTGCCTGTGCAAAAGCACACAGAGCACAGCAGCTGTGCAAAGGAACCACGACCGGTTTATGTTCCTGCTAGGTAACCGTGGAAACATCCATGAGGATGCACTCGATCACTCTGTAACCTCACAGAGGTGAGCTCCTCAAATTCAACTTTCTTCAGGCACAATTTGGTTTAAAAAAAAAAAAATTTACTTTCTGCAGCAATATAATTTATTGCTGAAAGTACATCAGTCCACCTTTCTTTCACTATGCGATGATTCTGGCAAAGAGAAGCAGCAGGTACAGTTGGTGAAGGATTTTCATTTGAGCTGAATTTCACACAGTTCCATGCAGATACAGTGCCAGAAACTTCTTGAATGTTTCTGGCTGTAAGCCATATATTCCAGTGGGCTTCTGCAGAGAAAAGACACGGATGCTCAGTTTGCAGTGAAGTGATTAATGTGGACAAACAACGGCTTTAAATACGCTTCAATAAGGCTTCAAAGGTGGTACCTTCCAAACTGTGCTCTCCCTGCCCTCCCCAGGTGGGTTTGTGTGGAGGTGCTCCCACTGCTACAAATCTCAGGCGGCAGGAATGCTTTGTCCATCCACCTGAGACGCCCTCCCCGCGTAACTGGGGCTGACAGCACTATGCTCTATTTACTCTGCAG
Organism: Perdix hodgsoniae; assembly: GCA_035772895.1. NCBI lineage: Eukaryota > Metazoa > Chordata > Aves > Galliformes > Phasianidae > Perdix > Perdix hodgsoniae. The sequence goes on along the minus strand of JAPSGF010000124.1, from coordinate 968,246 downwards.
TGAAGCTGACAGTTGCATGTAAGCTCTTCCTTCATCAGAGCACAAGTTGATTTCAAACAAGCATACTATGAGATGGTAGATTACAGATGGGGGTATTTTTATGTAGGAGTTCATATGAAGCTTGGCATGCGGCGTGTATGCTATGCGGTACATCAGCAGTACAAATACTCCCTGGCAGTAACACCTGCTTAAGGCTCTCCTGTAAGAACGGGGCCAGTGCCAGCGTCAGTCCCCTCAGCTGGTTTAAAACCCACAGCACATCTCCATGCCAGCTCCCAGACCTCTGGCAGAGGTGAAAGTGTTGTACACCAAGGACCATTCCCAGCCCAGGAGTGCTTTGCCCCCGTTCACTTACTGTAACGACTCTCTTCTTGACTTCTGGAACACACTGGGCACTTTCATACAGATTCTGATCAGAGTCAATCCAGACTAGATTCTTTATGCCATCATTAGACACGAGGTCTGTTGTATTTAATTGGAACACCAAGAACTGGAAGAGCTGGCCATCAGTGCCAATGCTTTGCACCACTATTGGCTGCTCCAAAACCTGGGGATCATTCTAGGAAAGAAGGGAAGGAGAACGTTTAAAAAGGCAGCTACCACAGAAATCGTATGAGTAGTTGCTGATTCTGCATATTCTACTTGGTTTAAAGCCAAGATTTTAATAAATGTATTGTTACCTTGCCCAGAAAATTACTCTAGTCAAACAAGTTTTGAATGTAGATTTGGTATTTTAATTAAAATTCCTCCTTCAGCCAGCAGTGAAGTATCAATTTGCATACTGAGATGTGGGAAGGGTTAGAGTTTTACAGTTAAACCTTCTCCCTGGCTCCTACCTATTACCACCTCAGTGCATGTCACATCATGAACGTGCTCACTGCTGAGATGGTGTTCTGGATCAGCAGATAGCAGCAGCAGCCATACCTGAAGGTTAGACTAAGACCTCTGGAGTGGGAAGCTGTGATACAGTATCCTCAGTGCAGCTTTGAAAGCTATTCTAACACGCTACAGCAAGGGAATTCCACAACCCTTCCTGCTGGCTGTGGTGCTGGGGAAAGAACAAAGGCCCAGCAAGACAGCAGCAGTCTCCAATACATACCCCATACAGCACCTTCGCCTTTGCCAGTGCGTTGCCAAAAGCAAACATCAGCATTTTAGCACGGAGCTGTTCTGGTCTGAACCTGTTAGGACGATTGTTGGCCGATTCCAGGAAATACAGAGTGTGAGGATGAGAGTACGGATAACCATCTTTGAAACCTAAACAGCAGATAACCACATCAGAAATCGCTCAGTAAGAGACTACAGAGCCAATGTTTTCTCCCTTATCTTCAGGATCTGTTAAAACAATTTGCCTGTTTTTTTTTTTCCCTCCACAGTACTACCACCAGAGTGCCTGCACTGCACACCCACTGCCCCATTCCCATCCTCCCCCTCCCCAGAGCCGTGTGGCAGAAAGGCAAGGACTCCTAGGAAATTGCCACCTCCAACACTTGCCTGTGTCATTGAGCTCTTGGTACACATTCACCTCCTGAAGGTCAATTGTAGGACTGATGGGGTAGAAGGTCTCCAGAACATGGTCTTTTGTAGCCAGTATCTCTTCCTTGGAGGCTATCGGTGGTATTGGGGTCATAGAGTTCATAAGTATTCCATTCAGGCCACGGATCTGAAGGAGAGTGGATTCTGGGAAGAGAAATCAGGCTGTATTCAAACATCACTAAAATAACAACAGGCAAAGGCATACATTTGCTTCTGGGCAACAGCACTCATGCAGCCCTTTGTTCTACAAGGCTCCTTCTCCCCCTCACCTCCAAATTGATCTTAAATAATAGCACAGCCATAGGTTCTTTTTCTAAAGCAGCAATGTTGATTACTGGTGTTAGCTTGTTAACTAAGCACACTTAGAAAGATCACTACGCAGGTTCGGATGCCAAAAATAAACAACCAGTTATAAGACACTTGGTTCTCTTCTCCCACCACCTCGTTGGTATTGCCTAACACCTCAATAATCTCCTCATGGCAAGGACCCTGCCAACAGTCAAGGCTGCCTATCCACGCAGTGCTACTGAATCAAGAACTGGCTCTAGAAACTGTCCTGCTCTTTCTAAGTCTTCAGCTTTTGAGTGCCTTTGTTAGCCCTCTCATGATAAGGAAAAGAGCCAACTGTTTTCAAGCACAGCAGCAACCAACCTCTTTCCCACGTAGCTGCAATCCGGTAGTTTCGAGCCAGCATTCTTCTAGCCAGGGAAGGATACTTCATTGACATTGACCGGCATAAATGTATCAAGTCTTCAAACAATACAGGGCTTTAGAGTTAGGGGAAAAAAGAATGGTCACGTGAAGTAAATATGCTGTGCTAACGGCAGGCGGATGCTTCTGGGATATGAAAGCTATAAAATATTATTGCTAACACAGATTTCAAATGAATACCCAGCAAACCAGCCCTGTTCCAAGTTGGCAGAGGTAATGCTTAGCATTACTTATTTTTAAAATTGACATTGTGCATCAGCTAAAACTTGATCTTAAGCAGAACGCAGTCCTTGGCCTAAAGGAAGCTTCAATACAGAGTATGTGTAACACTGGTACTACTGCCAACCTCCAGAACTGCACTGTTTTGCTCTGTTTACAAGGTGACAAAGGCTCTGACAATTTTGAACCACGGCTCTCTCAACAGCAGCTCCATGTGTGAGTTTTCCTTGCAGTATTACAGCCTCTGGTTCCCAGTGATGAACGGTTTTACACCGAAGCCTGAGTGAACACTTACCAATATTTTTCTCTTCTGGGAGCAACTTCTGTAGTCTCCCAGAGCCGTGCGTGTGCAATTGCACGGTGCACGGCCTCCTCCTGCTCCTGGAGCTGGTATGCTGGGTTCTCGGCGATGCTGAGCACCGCTGCAGGTAAGCCTTGCACCAGCTTTGTCTTGGTGAGCCACTGCGCCTGCCGAACCCCTTGACACAAAAGTAAAAACACACGCAGGTGTGAATTTCTTCAGGCTGGATGTTAGGGAAAAATTCTTATCAGAATGAGTGGAGAGGTATTGGTACAGGCTGCCTGGGAAAGCTGTGGAGGCACCGTCCCAGAGGTGTTTAAGGGCAGCTGTTGCACTGAGGGACACGGGCAGTGGGCACGGTGGGGTGGGTTGGACTTGGTGATCTTAATGACTCTATGAATGAAGCCACCAGGCAGGCTGGCAACGGGCGTGCAGTGCTGCAGGATGATGGAGGGGTTTGTGGAATCATAAAACTGCTCGAGTTGGAAAGGACCCTTAAAGGCCGTCTGGTCCCACTCCCTGCACTGAGCAGGGCCACTCACAGCTCCATCAGATGCTGACAGCCCCATCCAACCTGACCTGGCCAGGGATGGCGCATCTCATTTTAGTTTGAAACCATCTCCCCTCATCCCGTCACAGCAGGACCACTCAAGAGTCTGTCCCCTTCCTTCCCGCAGCGCCCCTTGAAGCACTGACAGGCTGCCCCGGGGTCCCCCCGGAGCTCTCTCATCTCCAGGCGGCACACCCACAGCTCTCAGCCCCGGGGCCCTTTCCGTGGCCGCACTCCACCGGATCCGCGTCCCTCCTGCCCGTCCCGCTCCAGACGCGCCGTGGCCGCCCCGGGCTCCGCACAGCGCGGGTACCTTCCAGCATGCGGACCCGCTGGTGGCAGATGAAGCAGCCGCGCTCCTTGCGCAGCGGCATGTCCTCGTAGCGCGGCCCCGGGCCGTGCCACGGGTCCCTCCAGCCTCGCTCCCAGCGCGGGAAGCGCGGCCGGGCCAGGCCGGGCAGGAAGTGCTGCCGGCCCGCGTACGTGATGCTGTCCAGCTCCACCTGCTCGCGCACCGGCCGCCGCTCCACCACACGGGCCAGCTGGTCCGGCGGCGGCCCTCGGGTGGTCCAGGGGGTGCGGGGCAGCGGGCCGCGGGGACGGGGCGGCCCCGGGCGGGTGAGGATGCCGCGGCTGTGCGCCGCCGCCACCGCCCGCCTCGGCACAGCGAGCCTCGCCACAGCGAGCCTCGCCGTCGCGGCTCCCGCTGCCGCCATCTTGCCGCGGGCCGGCGGGAGGACGGGGGGGCGGGACCGCGGCGCGAGTGACAGCGGACGTGGCCAATGGGAGAGCTCCGCGGGGAGGGACGGGCGATAAACGCGGCGGCGGCGGTGCGCGCAGCGCCGTGCTGGGACGGGGGAGGGGCGGCTGGCCGGTTGGGGCCCTCGGGGGGCGGCGTGAGCAGCTCTGCGTCGTGCGGGCGATGGACGGGTGCGAGGAGGAGGAGGAGGAGGAGTGGCGGGCTCTCAAGCCCCGGGAGCCTTCTCCGTCGCGGTGCTGCGGCGGCGGCTGCAAGCCGTGCGTCTACGATCTGTACGAGAAGGAAGTGGAGCGATGGGAGCGGGCCAGAGCGGCGCGAGACAAAAGCCTCCTCGTGCAGGAAGCGGGGGAGGTCAGCGCGGCTCCGTGGCGGCCGCGCGCAGCGCCACGTGACCGAGCGGAGTGCGGGGCTGCGCTCCGTGCGGGGCTGCGCTCCGTGCGGGGCTGCGCTCCGTGCGGGGCTGCGCTCCGTGCGGGGCTGCGCTCCGTGCGGGGCTGCGCTCCGTGCGGGGCTGCGCTCCGTGCGGGGCTGCGCCCCTGCGTCCCGTCCCCAGCGCCAAGCGGGCTTCCGGAGAGCAATGAAATAACAAAAGGCGGTCATCTAACCGTGTGATTATTTACTGTTGTTCTTGCAGAGTAATAACTCGCAGCTCAACCCCGATGCCTTTGCTGCATTCAGCATAAGCTCGGTGCGGCAGCTAACAGAGGACACCTACCAGTACAGGTTTGAATTACCGGGGAATGGCAGCCTGCGATTGGGTTTGGGACAACACATCGTGTTAAGGTATTGTTCTCTGTGCTGCTTAAACAGCCCGCATTGTGGAGCCCCATCCGTAGCTTTTTGTCCATAGACAAAGTCTTCACACCAGGCGAATCGCAATTCCGTAGCTGTGCAGTAATACAGACGAAAGGCCCCGTGAGCTCGTTAGCTCTGCTAATTTTATGGCAAAAGCCATTGCAAAGCTTTGTGTTTTTTTTTTCTTCAGTGGGTCAGAAAGCACTGGGTGTGATTTAAAAAGTAATAATAAATAGCAGAAAGAAAGAGTCGAAGAATAGGTGTTACAATAGATGGCTTATTGCTGTGTGTTGCAGGGAAGGCAATGAGCTGTGCTCAACTCAGAGTTGGGTATTTTAGGCTCTGTATTTTGGAGTAACTCAGCACCCATGGTGTTACTTCTGCTGTCCAGCCATTTTCTAACTGATTTCTAGGAAAACAACCCTCCTGTGCAGTTAATGGCTCGCCAGAAAGGGGCCACCTGGGAAAAGTTTCTCTCCCTGCCATCTGTGGTGATCATTGCCAGAAAGCAGAAGTCATGTTATGATGCCATCGATCTGTATCACTGACGTTGCTCGTGCATTAACAGCTGATGTGCACAGCTGGCTGGCTGTGCTGTCCCTTCAGCCCTCTGATGCAGTGCAGCGGAGGAAAAGGTTTGGCCACTTGAGTAGCGAAGTAGCACTGTGGATACATTCAATGGAAAGAGAAGGCTTGCAGGAAAATACAGAGAATATTGACATGAATTTGACTCAGGGCTGTGCCTTCACTTTCATTATTTGTCAGATGCTGTCCAAACGCAAAAAGAAAGGTATATCCCAGAACAAAAGGAGCAGCACGCAAGAGAGCTTTTTCTCTCCCCTCTGCCACTCTTTCCCAAGTCTCCTTCCAGGGATGCGTGCAGGAGCTGAACGTGGGATACAGCTGGGGCCACCACCAGGAAAACAATAGATGCATCATAAGTTATGTCCCCCGTGGGTTTTTACCTCTCACAGGGGAGCGTTTTGCATCTGTGCACAGGCTGAGCCACTGAGAAGGGGTTCTGCTGCCTCCCTTGGTACCGCCTGATCTCCCCAGAGAAAAGCAGAAGTGTTGGTAGTATCTGTCAATGACACAAGTTACAGTGGTTTCCTATATTTCTTTTCTCAGAGGAGTGGTGAATGGTTTGGAGGTCCAGCGAGCCTACACTCCCATTAGCCCAGGGAATGCAGAAGGTTACTTTGAAGTTCTAATAAAAGTAAGTCAGTCTATACAATATAGATTAGTGTCTGAGGTGCTGGGAACTGTGTTTTCTTTCAGGAACCAAGCACACTGTCAGCACTTCAAGGGAGGCTGTCAAATCCCTTGTGGACTGTTCCTCTGTTGTTTTGAAGCAGTTGTGCTTTGCTGATAAAAATTGCTGCATTTTTTTCCCCCTCCGTGAAGCTGGAAGTAGAGGAAAGTGACACAAACAAGACCTTCACAGGGCGATCTCTACTAAACACTAGGCCCTCTCAGGAGCCTTGCAGTTGTCACTGTGGGAAGAGATGCCCATCTGTGTCCCTGGTTTCGTTTTGCCTTTTCAATCTGTTCTTGAAGTCACACCCAGTAGTCAGTCCAGAGGCAGGATTTTGGGAAGCCTTTGCCCAGCTGTTGCTTTCCCCCACTCATTATTTGTGTGTTAAGGACACTCCTCATAAAAAGCTTTTATTTTTGGTTTAAAAAAAAAATAATAAAAATCCATGTGTGTGTGGTGACAGCCCCAGTTTGGGTGGGCTGGTGGAATTCGAAAGGATGTTACATAAGAACTTGGCTGGAAATATTTCTGAATATAGTCTTCAGTGCTCCTACAAACGCGTAATTCGTTTGTGTGGAGGATGCCAAAATGAAAATGCTTTCTTCTGATACGTGTTTGTATGTCAGTAGTGATTCCTCAGGGCAGACTCAGGCTTCAGGATAGGTGTGAAGCACAGAATGCTGGGTGTCCCGGGTGGCTGCCAGGAGATGACCGTTTGTCCTCTGCCAGGATTTCATATTCTGGAGGTTTATTATGTGTGGTTTATTATGTATTGTATGTTTGAATGTTTGCCCTGTTCTTTAGAAATGTGTGTAGCTTGTATAAGATACCTGTGGGAGGGTCGTTTCACCATTCTTGTGGCAATTAATGTGTGGTAGGGGAGAGAAATGTTGCATTTGAGTTGTATTAATAGGATACGCTCACAGGATGACTGAAATTTCATGTATACTTGCTTACTACTCACAGGTTTTGCATTTCAATAATAATAGTAATGATTGTAATGACACCTTTCCTTTATATAGAACCTTTCATCCCAAAGGGAGCTATAGTTACTCTCTGGCAGTGACAAAAGAGATTGGTAACACCCAGTGCAAAGCAGCCATTTTTATAACTCGCTCTGTAGGTTGTGGTATATTTCACACTATTCAAGCAATTTTGGAAAGTACTATATTATTATTATTACTATGCAATCCAAGCACTGTTCAAACCCTTCTGTCTCCTGTTATTACAGCATTGCATTTGTGATACTAGAGTTAAGAGTGAAGGAGTTGCCATTTACGGAGCATAACCCTCTTTTTGAGTGATTTTATAATGTTAGGGTTTCTCTCCATGTAAAACTGGGTGTAGAAGTTTCCCCCCAGGAGATAATTATTTTTTTCTTTCTATTCAGGAAAATTCATTTTAAGCCCACTCAATCACTTCTTACTCCGATTTTCAGAAATAATTTTGGAGAAAGGATTGCTTTAGTTACCATTACCATGGTCCATTGGGAAGGGGTCATAAAGAGGGGTTGACTTTTCTCCTCTTGTCTCAGATTTCCGTATGCAGGTTAAGAAGGTAGGGATCAAATACTGTTCCTTTGATGCTCTTTGCATGAGATTCAGTACCTGCCCAGAGCCCTCTGAGCATGAAATGCTTCTGACAGCAGGGCAGAATCTGGATGTGTGCATGTGATATGTTTGCCTTCAGTGTAACAACCGGTGATAATAGATCTTAATACCTAGGATATCTTATTTAAGTGAGCTTGTTACAAGGGAGGAGTATCGGTGTTCTTTGTTAGCTAAGAAGCTTGCGAGCACAGACACACACTCACTCACTCTTATCCTTAGCTTCTCTGTGCACAGTTCATCAGTTCTGTTTGCCTGCAGTGCTGCTTGGTGGCTGATCCAGGCACTGGGGTGTGGAGCTGGATTTCTGTCCAGTGCAGGAAATACCCTCAGATACCCTTCTCTCAGTTATGTGGGCTGAAGGCTTTGAAGACTTGTACTGCATTCCATCTTTTGACCTCTGGCCGTGTTGCTTTTCCTCAAGCTTATCAGTGGCATCGCCTCTGTAAGACCAGTTGTCTGCCATAGCTGTTAGGCTTATCTGCTTCTGCAGGATGGGCCAGCTGTTGTTCTCTGAGCAGGTCCCATAGATGCTGACAGTTCTTTTGCATGCATTCTTTCTTGTCAACATCAAGTCGTCATACAAGTAGGACATGTATTACCTATGGCACATGATGTACAGCAATGAGGCTGCTTGGATGGGACCTTTAAGGCTGCTGTAGGTTGGACTTCGGGCAGCCTGATCTGCTGGGTGGTGACCATTCTGCAGCAGGGGTTGGGACTGGGTAGGCTTTAGGGTCCCCTCCAACCCAGACCATTCTGTGATTCTCTTTTTGAACAAGCACTCACCCTTTCTTATCAGTCACAAGCGAGGTTAGCATTCCTATGAGGAAAAGCCATAATGATGGGGTTTTTTTCTGTGCCCAGTGGAAAGTGAAGTACTTTTTTTTGGCTAATATTTTCCTTCTGTGAAGCCCAAATTAACATATTTTTTTTTGAAAACATAAAGGCATCCAGATGATCTGTTCTGAAAACAGCTTTGTAAATGGGCAGCCTCTCCTTGGGTCGCTAATTGTATCAACACAGCACTGGAGAGACTGAAACAAAGGGAGAGCTATGCAGTGTTTATGTAACTATCAGTGCCCAGAGGGCATCTACAGATCCCACACCCTGAGGTTTGGAGGATGCTTGAAGGCTCAGGCTGTGCTTTGTATTCAAGGCTCTCTTCTCTGCTTTGTGAGCAAGGACTTTAAGCTTTTCCCAGTTTTGGAAATTCAGACTGCATAGGAGTGGGTTGTGTTTACATTATAGTCAAGCTGGAATGAATCCAATATGATTTAATTTAAATGTCTTTGTTTTGAGTATAACTTTGAATTATTTTTCAAATAGAACGATCTTTCTTTCTTTTTAAATGCATGAAATGTTGGTGGTTTTTTTTTTTGCCCCCTTCTTGTTTAAATGTAGATAACTTTATAATTGACTTTAAGCTGGGAAAGTTTCCAACAGACTATAATTATTCTTTTCTTTTGTGCGATGTTTTTTTATTAGTACTATGAAGCTGGGCTAATGTCACAATACATAAAGACTTGGAAAGAAGGAGACACGGCCTTTTGGCGTGGGCCATTTGGAGGGTTCCCATATCGACCTAATAAGGTTAGTTTCCTAAGAGATGTAGGATGTTTCCTAAGAGATGGAGGATGTTTCAGCTCGTGGCAGCTAGCTTTGTTTAATAATCCGAAGGGAAGACATCAATTTGATTACTGTTTTCATGATTATTTTAGGGACTTCCTGGGTATTGTGCAGTGCTGCAGCATTAGCAGTCACTTGGGGAAAGTACACCTTATTGAACTGCAGCATATGTAAGAGGAAAGAGGAGAAGGAGGTGGGTGGGAGACTGGAAAATTAGCAAGGCTCTCTGTTCATCACTTGCACGTGTTTAACAAAGGAAATGTATTCTGCCCCAGCAGTGAGCCTGGATTGTTTTTTGCCTTGTTTGAGCAAGGCTGCTATTTTGTGACTGAGCACAAGTGAAAAAGAGGTGTTGATCTTTTCCTCTCCTGGGTGTTCCCTGAACTACAGCAGCTCCAGTGAGGTGTCACATCACCCAGACACTGCAAATGTTGATTCCCATCTACTGATACCAGGCTCTCTGCAAAGAAAGGCAGATCCAGTTTCAGGGGAAGGCTTCTCACGCACGCTAATTTCGTTACTTAATTCTGACCTTTCAAACAAGAAGCAGAATTGAAACATTGGTCATTAAGATCCGAAAGCCTTCCTTCTTTTTTTTTTTTTTTAATTCATTTCAAATATCCAATGAAAGTAGGGCTGTAAAATCCCATTGGCCAAGCTCCATGTGGAGCTTGTTTCCATTGCTTCCTGGAATATCCTCCCTGCTGCGTAAGGCTACTGTTCACTGCTGTTCTTAAAAGCTTCCAGGTCATCTGGGACAAAACACTGCAGCCCTGCCTAGAAGTGACTCATTCAGGGGCTGCCTGTGGGTGATCCTTGTGCATGTAGTTTGCAGAGTGCCTGAGCAATCTTTAGAACTTCTTGCTGTAGAAGAACTGTCCCCATCGTGGGCCTCCTTTGGTGCAGGTAAATGAGTGAACATCTCCATGCTGCAGGTGGGAAACACTGGGTGCTGCACTGGTAGGTTTTGATAGAAGTGAGATAATGCACCAGGATGATGTGTGGATCAAGGTGAAGAAGAAACCATTCCCTCCAGTGCACCTTCAGGACTTTATTTTGCAGCATCCAAAATGAACAGCTATCTTTTCCAGACAGAAAACAACCAACAGTGGGTCAGCAAAGTGTGCAGTTGAAGTGAAATTAAAGTTAGGATAAATGTTTCTATGGATATAATCCAGTTTCATTAAGTTTGATATATAAATCTTGAAAGTGCTATCTGTAGTCCTTGATGGGGTTTACAGAAAAATGCATTTGAAGACTTGTATGTACCAGTTCATGTCCTGATGTTTTCCCCTCTCCAAGGACCCTTCAGCAGTGTGGCAGCAAGAAGGAACTGGCAATGAGCACCTTTGTTTCCAGACATGATGGTTAATTCAGAATTCTCTGTTCCATTGTTAGCATGGAGAACTCCTCATGCTGGCTTCTGGCACTGGTCTTGCACCAATGCTTCCCATTCTCCGGTCCATAACGGATGATGAAGAGGATGAAACATTTGTAACTCTTGTTGGCTGCTTTTGTACGTTTGAAAAAATTTATTTGAAACCTCTTCTCCAGGATCTGGCTCGATACTGGAACGTCAGAATATTTTACATCCTAAGCCAGGTAAATAAATGAATATGAAGTACATTTATGTCACTGTTCTGTTGTGCTTGATGAACCTTTTCTGTCAGTCTGGTGCTTATTTTTTTCCCAGCCATCAAGGCTATTGTTGACCCAGTTGCTGCTGTTCTTAGACCTATTACATGGTTTCTTGTGCTGCCAACAGCCTGAAGAGTTGGGGAAGCAACCCTCTCTGCTTGTCCCTCTTCAACCCCACTGGCAGTTCTTGTGTCAGGAAGGGCCCACTGATTCATATTCACTGTTGATCCTTTCCCCCTTCACTTCAGACACCAAAACATTTATGCCAAGAAAGCTTTATTCTGGGAGCCTCGCAGCAAATAAACTATTTCTCCTTTCCTAATACCAGTGCCTTAGTCTGTCCTTATGTTCCATTTGTTGCTCGTGGCTACACCTCTCTTATTCCAGCTTAGCACCAACTTCCCAGTAATTTTTTTTTTCCCTAGTTGACCCATTTTTTAAACTTTCTGAAGTTGTGGCCCCCTCTGTAAAATGATTTTCTGTGCCACATTCATCGGATGAGGGCATACCTCTCAGTGGTCTTATGTTTTCAGCGGTCTTTTTCGTTCTCATTTGGTCCCAAAGTTGCCTGTGTTCTGTGCAGATCTGGTAGATGAAAATTATTTCCTTCAGCAATGAGGATTCATTGCAGGGAAGATACAGAAAGAATTATTTATGCTAAGGGAATGAATCCCATTGCATTTTTAGCTTCTCAGATGAATCATTTTTTGTATCTCATCGTGGATCTGCCTCATACATTATGTTCCACAGATGGTCTTGGCAAGTTGAGTCTGGATATAGAGGAAAAGTACTTGTGCTTGGGCATCCCCTCAACTGCTCTGTAGGTGTGTATCTGGTGACAGAGCTTAGATGCTCTTCTCAGGACAGTGCTTTCTCAAGAGCCTGAGAAGCTCTTGAAATTCAACCCAGTGAAGGGCAGCAAGAAACCCATCTGACCCTCCCTGACCCCTCAGCACAGCCTGCCCTACGTACACATCTCTCCTCTCTTAACAGGCTCGTTGTGCTCCAGTGCTGAGTGGTGCACTTCCCTTTTAGGGTTCTACGTGTCTGTCCCAGTATTTAGCTCTGCTGCCTGTCACCATCAGATCTAAACACCTTCTGCTTCTAATTAATAACAGCAGGGGGTCCTGTTAGATCTAATTGTCATGGGATCTAACATTGCTCATGGGATCAGAGCTGTGTCTGGAGCAGGGTTTTCTTCAGTTGCTTTGGCAAGGGAGATGGAAACTGAAGGAGGCTTGGGGGAGTGGAAGAGGCAGTGGGGAGGAATAGAATTGGGACTGGAGATTTGGGAATTGAAAAGGCATGGTGGGTAGTGGCTCCCAGAGGAGTAGGTCCTGCAGTGTTATTTGGCAGTAGTTACACTCAGTTTTGTTTGGCTGAGTGGCCAGATCCAGTGATAGGGAGGTATTTTATCTGGTCTTTGCAAGAGGTGCAGAGGTCTTGGGATGGATCACTGCTATCCAGGTTGGAGTCTCAAGGCTGAAAAAGGTCCTGTGCAGTACTCTGAGGGGAAGATGGAGATTCAGCTGTGAGCAGTTGATTGTCCTTTTTACTGTCCTTTTATGCCTTTTCAGGAAACTTCACTGGAAAATCTTCCTTGGAGCTATCAGGAAAACACATACACTGGTCGCCTAAATGAGGACTTGATAAAGACAATAATAAATTCCTGCCGAAGAAAGCCATTTGTATTAATCTGTGGATCTTCTGCGTTCACTGAAGACATGAGCAGATATCTGAAAGCTGCAGGAGTTGAAGAAGATTCTTGTTTTGTATTTTAGCAAGGCATTCCTGGACCAAGGAGCGTCAGGCCAAGACAAGGACATCCTGTTAAAAGACATTGCTCAAAATCAGTCATCTCAAAAGACTGAGTTCTTATGCCTATAGCTTCATAGGCCTTTGGATCAAATATGTTTTCCAGTATGATTCTCAATCTTGAATGCTTTAAAGATCAGGTGACCTTCCAGAGTGGCTGCTACAATCACCCATACCTCAAGGAACAGCATGGTCTTTTTAGTGGGAGTCTTTACATGTAGTTTTGAGAGACACTTCTTAAGGAGATTAAGAAGCATCCAAGTGTACACCTCTGCTGTACTATGAAGACCGATGTCTTGCTTTGAAGTCCGTGTTTGTATGCAGTGATGTTGCACCCCATTGGTTGTACCCTGGAGAGATTTAATCCTTGGAAGAAGATAATGAGGCCAAGGGAACAGCAGAGCACTGCAGGACCCTCTGGTGTCTGTGGGGTTCATTTCAGTGTTGTTATCTTGCTGGGTGATGCCACCCTGTGCCTCAGTTGCCCTCTAATACATTAATATGAGGATGAAGGTGCTGCTCTGTGAAAAGAGCCTTCCCAGCCATGTACCCAAAACAAAAAAAACAGGTCTAAGTGAAGGTGGAATTGTGCATAGTGTTCAAGGAGGATTTGCATTGCCTGTGCTGAACCTTAACCCTTGCAGTGCTGTCTGGAGGGAGGAGGAGAATGTCCTAGAAGTCTGTGGGGAAGCATCAGTGTAGCTGCTATCCATCAGGAAGGATGGTTGTTTGCTTTCCATGTCCTCGAAGTGGTATGTAAAGTCCTGCTTCATTAAATTGAAGTTACTGTCAAATAAACAGCCGTTTCTTTTTGTCATAGGATTTCTACAGAGTGAAAGTGTCCTGAGCACCCCTGAGCATGTAAGAACAACATGTGAGGAGTGAAAGCTTCACTGGGCTTTGCTGGCATACTGCTCTACAGGGCACAGCAGGGCACTCCAGACCCTTCCTTTTAGTGCACAGTTCTTCTGCCTTTGATCTGAGTTATCCTCTCTCCACTCTTTTACCTCTTAGACCACTGTGTTTACTAGCTGCACCTGGACATATACCCTTCTTGGCACACCTTTCTGTTTTGCCATTCATTTCTTGTTCATCCCGTGCTGGGATTTCACAGGGTTTCCATGGCTGTGGCAGATGATGATGCATCATCACTCCTGTCTTTTTTTACCTGTTTGAAATAGTACTCCTTGCACAAGGGGCACGTACTTGAGAGCTGCTCATAAAGGATGGCTCTGCTTCACGTTGGGAAGCTGTGTGCATACCTGAGGTCCTGCAGACAGCAATTGTTTGCCCTGTATCTGCTCTTTTAGCTTTGCCTTTGCTCCAGGAGTGACGCTGACGGTGAGATCATGTGAAGGATGGGCTGATCACCTTGACCGCGTTTTTTTGACTCCTTCACTGCTGCAGTGAGACTCTGGCACCTTTTCCTGGCTCGTAATAATATGTGCATGTTTGGTGAGTAAATACACTATTAACTGTACCACTTGGGTGTGGGGGAACTCTTGTTTTTTCCTGTGAGACTGGGATCTCTAACAGAGCTGGATCTAAGCTCGGATGTGTCTGTCCTCTCACATGGTTCAGGGTGAGAGCTGTGAGCAGCCTGGGCCCTGCAGACACAGTCTGCCACAGTTGCCACTAAACCACAAGAAGTTCTTTGCAATTGCACAAAGGTGCATGTTTACAGTGCGTGACATAATCTTAAATGGCATGGGTTCCCCTCGCTGACAGGTTTGTCTCCAGTTACCAAATGCCTGGATTCAGTCCAGCGTGGATGCAGCCTTTAAGCTAACTTCATCAGATCAGGGCTGTTCTCATAGCCTAGAGTTCTGGCTTTTACTGCAGGCGGATGCAGTGATGTTGCCCGTGTTAAGTCCAAGGCAAACTCTCATGCCTATCCAAAGTGTTTTAGCCACCATAACCCACGCTGTAGTGCAGGTGCTTCTATGCAGCGTGGGGCTGATAAAATAAAGAGCTGCCTTCTCTAGTTGCCCTCACTATTTTGTTCCTAGCTGGGAACGCAGGAAATATTTTCTTCTGATGTTACATACTCTGAAAACCATATTTGTATACCTCTTGCTTTAAGCATCCTGCCTTCTGGCGATACTGCTAAAAACCCACAAGCCTTTTAGCAAAGGCCTGAGGTAAAACTTCACGCTTGCTTCGGAAAAGCAACGCGTTTCCAAGCAAAAGCTGGGGCTGTTCCTTTAAGCTCAACCCCAATATGTCTGGGTATTTCAGCACATATGGGCCACGATGGTTAAACCCTACCCAGCTGGTCCGGCCATTCTGCTGCGAAGCCTCCTGTCTTTGTTCGTGGCTAAAAGGGAGGGTGGTGAGAGACAGAGCAAGCTGTGAGTGCTGCGGGTTGCAATCCTGCAAAGGCAGCCTGCAGGGCAGCGGGAGGAGATGACATGCAGCCGACAGCCCGCTTTGCTGTGCCGGAGGGGATGGGGGCTGTGAGAAATTCTCCATAGGGGAGACCGTGTCCTTGGCGTGATGGACTCAAAGGGGCCTTTAAACAGCCCTCAGAGCTTTGTTCTGCATTTTTCTGCCCTTCTTTCCCTTCCCTCCACCTTCCCCATTGTCCTTATGTCATTTGTCATGCTGGATGCCATGTGCCCACGGCTCCCTCTTCCTGGCCCATGGGGACACAGCCCATTGCAGAGGGCACTGCTGGGCAGCGGTGGGATGGAGGGCACTGTGAGGTCCTTCCTCACCCGGAGGAGAAGGCAGCCTGCTGCCTGTCCTGTGGGGTGCTTGGCTGCTTTGGCCACCCCAGCGAGGGTCGCAAGGACACCGAGTCGCCCGTGAGACCCCTGCAGTGCTGTGCCAGGGAGAGGAGCTTTGCTTCCTTTCTTCCTCGTGGGCAGCCCAAATACCTTCTTAATTTCATCTCATTATTCCCTGCCTACATAATTCTTCTTCCTCCTAGGGGACCACGTTTAAAACTTTGATCTCCTCTTGACGACTCGCGGTCCTGAGCACATCCTTTCTGCTTAAATGGATCAAATGCCTTTTTGACTCATGATTTATAGATCTTCCCACCAAGGAATTCAGGGAGCCCTGATACAGCAGCCTCAAAAAACAAAACAAAACACAAAAAACCCCACAAAAAACAACAGCCCATGATGTCTCTGGCCTGAGCCTCAGCACCCAGGGCTGGCCCAGAGCCGTTTGTGAAGGGCTGCATAGCTTCTCATCAGCATTACTGCTGTTCTCATCCTTGCCCCCATCCCCTCTGCTCTGCTGACTGATGGTGTTGCCTGGGCTTGGGCCCGGCCGGGGAATTGCCATCCCCAGGTCAGGAGCGGGTGAATGTGCCCCAGGCTGATGGATGCCTTTCCCCAGGATGGGGTCACAGCTGGTGTGCTGCACAGCCCTGGCCCCCATGTGCCCCCCATCTCCCAGGGGTACTGCTGACACGGAGCGCAGCTGGAGGCATGGAGATGAGCGGCCACGTAGGTGTCAGAGTGCTGAGGATGGTGGTGGAGGAAGCCTGGTGTTACCGTGCTGGATGAGCCGTGCAGCTCCTTGGTGGATCTGTGGGCTTTCTGGGGCAGGAGAATTGCCCTCGCTGGGGTCTTGGTCCTGATGACACCTTGATATGGTATGGGGACAGATCCTTTCTGTCCCAGCTCATTTGGCACCGACTAATTGAGCTCCAAGGAGGTGGACGTGCCATCAGTAGGATGTGTGTCTGGTGCCAACCAGCTCCACATGGCTCCAGTGAGGCTGGGCAGGGGCAGAGAGCCCAGCCAAACATTATTGTTATTACCCATACGTAAATACAGGCACTTAATGACCTTGGCATGGAACGTTTCCTGGGAATTAATGGCCAGTTGGCGTTAATGGTCCTTAGCAGCACCTCGGGCCAACGGCTCCTCCCAGCCCATCATTAATCCACAGGAAATGTCTCAGGCATCGATCCTCATTGCTTAATTAATAAACGCAGCTCATCTCCACGGCTGAGATTTGGAGACACTGGCTGCTGCTTTCCCCACCGCCTGGAAGGTGCCTCTTTCAAGCAGAGGTTTCTCCCACGCCTGGCTTTATTTTGCCAGGCCTCTGTGGCTGTGTGCAGCATGGGCTGTGAAGGCACTGTGCTGTTGGGCAGGCAGTGAGAAGCCCAGCGCTGGGATGCTGCCGGTGTCTCCAGCTTTTATCAACAGTTGGCTTGTGCTACAGTATAAATCACGTTAATTCCTGAGGTACTTTTCCGTGGTGAGCCTGAAATTCCCATTTTGGTTTGCTGTCTTGCCTGGCGAACTAAATTATTTTCATAGCCCCTTAAGGGCATATTGTCAGCCCAGACTTACTGCCATTATACACCATATCTGAAGCATTAATATCTCTTCTAAATATAGTGTATTGACAAGGTATCTGCTATAGTGTAAATCCTTGGGACATTTGATCCAGATCATTAAAACCGAGTGAAGGAAGGGAGGAATAGATCAAGTTGCTTGCTGCTCTTAATTCAAACAAGCGATGAATTATTCATTCCACTATTAATTCCGCAGCCCTCCTGCTTTTTATTTATTTCTCCCCGTATTTATTTTTTCCCTCGTGGACAGACAGCTCCAGAGAGATGCTCGGGTGGTGGTGACAGCAGGATGGGGCGCAGGGCCGTGGGCTGCATGCCAGTTCTGCTCCTGTTCTACACGGTGCTCAGGGTGGCCCCGAGTGGAGGTAAGGTTCTGTGCATAGCAGGGGTTGGGATGGCTCAGCAGCACTGGGTGTGCAGGTACGTGGGGTGGTGAGTCCTCGGTCATGCTTATTTTAGGCGGTAGGTTATTGGCACTTGTGGTTATCGGCGCTTTGTTGAAGGGTTTGTTAACTTCAGGAGTTCTACATACATATATACATGCATACACACCAATATATATGTATATGTTTGTATGCATGCATGTGTAGCTTGCTCTGTGTGTGTGTGTGTGTGAGACAAAACCCACACGCTATCCGTGACCCTGGGCACGGGCCACAGTACTCTGTGGCACTGGGCTGGGACAGCTCAGCCAGTTGTTTCAGCCAACTGGCAGTATCCTTCCCCAAAACACAGAGCAGCCCAGGCACCCCATCCTCCGTGACCCACCCCTCCTGCAGGATTCCCTTCTGGGTATGACTTCCAGTAACATCAGGCTTTTAGCACAGTCCTGTATGGCTTGTTTGCTTATCGCTGGTAATTAGCAAGGTGCAGAGATACATCTGCACTGCTGCTCGTGCACGCATGCACACCGGATCTGCTCGCAGTGCAGCACTGTGCACATCCTCAGCTCCCTCCCTTGCCACACTGATGAGCATAATGGGCAGTAGTATGCAATGGCTGAGTATTGATTTGCACATGCTTGACCCAGATTGATGGCAGTGAGCATGCAGCCATGTTGGGGAACCAGCACGTGTTCCCCATAGGCTACACAGAGCTTGCTTCCCTCCCAGATGCGATGCCTGTGCCCACTGTGCAGCATATGCACCCAGCCCTGGCTCCCTCCCTGCCTTATTTCATTATAACCATGCCTCAGTATAAAGGTTTCATTAGAAAATCAATCCCTACATGCACAACTCATTGTGAAGTGCATTGAACCCTTCATCCCTATATCTCCTAGCCTGAATTCACCAGTACTACCTTTGTACTCAGGGAATGTTTTGAGCAGATGTCAAAAAGCTGAAGGGCTGGGCAGCCCACAGGCTATCCCTACATTTAACATCTGTTTTTAGAGCCCCTGTAATTGGGGAGCTGAGGAGCACCTCCAGAGGCTCTCTGGAACAGGATGCTGCAGCTGCCTCCTGGCACAGGACTGAGCAATGGGGCTGCCTTAGCCATGCTGCCTTACCTGCAGGTGTTGGATTTCATCCCCTGCAGCTTTTGGGAAAAGGAGAGTATATTCCTGCCTGAGGACCAGCCAGGGTGTAACCACTGCTCTCTTAAAACTTACTCTTTTTCCCAACAAGAAATAGATACTGACACTGAGCTGTAGGTGGACATGAGAGATGAATTCATGGAAATGGTCGTGTGGGAGCCCATCATTCAGCAGGGCTGCAGGAGGGTGGAGGAGGAAGTTACACAGAGGGAAATATGGAGGCGTGTATTGTAGGTCTCCCTGGACACCTCTTCTAGGTCTGGATGGTATTTTGGCAGTGCTGGTGTTAGGATGGAGCTGGTGCTGTGCATCTCATACAGTCCAGTCCCACCGCTCACCATCTTTTTAGGCATGTCCTAGAAGGGATTCATCACATCTGCCTCCCACCCTTCTTTTCCTGTCATCAGGCATCAAATGTGGCGGGGTGCTCTCGGCACCCTCTGGTAACTTCTCCAGCCCCAATTTCCCAGGGCCATACCCCTACGAGACGGAGTGCACCTGGCTGATCGTGGTGGCCGAGGGCTCCTCCGTCCTGCTCTCCTTCAGCCACTTTGAGCTGGAGTACCACGTCGCCTGCGCTTACGATTATCTCCAAGTCTACAATGGGGCATCCCGGGACCAGGGCAACCTTCTGGGCACCTTCTGTGGCCGCAGTGCCCCACCACCTTTTGTTTCTGCCTGGCACGTCATGGCTGTGGTCTTCCGCTCTGACCGGCATGTGGCCAAGCGTGGCTTTGCTGCCACCTATCACAAAGGTAATGGGGAAGGGGGTGGCCGTGAGGATGTCCATCCGTGCCCATCCACTCACTGACCTCGATGGCTGTACCTCCTTGCAGACGCATGTGGTGGGCAACTGACAGGGCTGTCTGGGGAGATCGCCAGCCCGCGGTACCCCGAGAGCTACCCCAATGATGCAGAGTGCCGCTGGAGCATCAGGGCGACTGACGGCCCCCTCACTCTGATCTTTGCTGACTTCCAAGTAGAGGGCAGCCAAGGCTGTGGCTTCGACTACGTGGCTCTTTTCGATGGCCCCACTGCTGCTGCTCCCCACCTGGGTCGCTACTGCGGTAGCACCCGCCCGCCCCGCATCATCTCCTCTACCCAACACCTCTTCATCCTCTTCAAATCAGACTTCAACATCGTGGGCAGGGGCTTCAAGGCCCGTTTCTACTCAGGTGCAAGGTTTGGGGGATGGTGGGAAAGGTGTGGAGATGGGGTGTTGCTCTCAGACGTAGGGTTTGGATGCAGAGCCAGGAATTGAGCTTTGTGGTCCTAATGGGGCTCTGTGATCCTCATGGATCCCTTCCAACGTGGGATGTTCTATGCCCATAGCCTTGGCATCCTCAGATGCTGCCATTCCATAAAACTTTTGGGTGAACATTCCCCGGACACTGAGTAGCAATGAGACAGAGAGCAGATCAGGCTTTAGCAACAAAACAGATGAGCACTCATCAGCCAGGAGACTTCAGTTGTCCTTTCCTCCCCTCTCTCTGCTTTTTCCCTAAGCAGGTGAGTGCCAGGAAGTCTACACCACCATCAAGGGAAATTTCTCCAGCCCTCAGTACCCCAACTTTTACCCCAACAACCTCCAGTGTCAGTGGAGCATCCAGCTGCCCCCAGGCTACCGGATCAAAGTCTTCTTCTTGGATCTGGACCTGGAGGCTCGGAGCAGCCTGACCAGTGGCTGTGACTACGACCGCCTGGATGCCTTTGATGGTGGAGCTGAGAACGCCTCCCTGCTGGGGACGTGGTGTGGGAGGGAGAGCCCAGTGCCTGTCACCTCCCGCAGCCATCAGCTGCTGCTGGTGCTCCACACGGACCGCAGCACGGCCAAGCGGGGCTTTTCCCTTGCCTACGTTGGAGGTAAGGCATCCACTCATCCCAGTGAGTGTAAGAGCCATGGGATTTTTCACTGAACCACAGAATTGTTTGAGTTGGAAGGGACCTTTAAAGGTCATCTAGTCCAACTCCGCTGCAATGAATGGGGACAAAGGGATGAAAGTCTGAGGAGAGGTGGCCAGGCATTTTGGGTACCCTCTCATGCATCAAAACCACTTTCCATAACAGCCATTTCGTGTTGGTGCCATCACACCTCAGTGCCACGTTTGCTGTATTTCAAGACAATTACGTCTAAGCTGACCCATGTATTGGGCGTGATTCATGCCTGCACTCAGCACAGGATGAGCCTGGGGTCCGTGGAATGCAGGAGCAGCCCTGCCCAGCTCCTTCCTGCAGAGCTGCTGGTACTGCAGCACTGGAGCTTCAGCAGCTCAGCTGGGTGCAGGAGCTTTAATCCCTCAGCAGCAGAATCGTACGTCATAGGGAGAGCAGCAGAAGGGATTTTATAGAATGTAGCTGTGGCAGTGAGAGGGGATGGAGCTATATCTTAAGCCTTTACAGGCTGGGGAGGGGTGAGGTTTGTACCAGGCACCCAGTAGGCTATGTGTCATTCCCAGGATCACAGAAACATGAGAAAGGGGCACCTCAGTCTCTGTAACTCTTCATTCCTGCAGATATTTTCCTTCTGCCTGGGCCCACGAGGTGACTTGGGCAGGGTGTGTGTGATTTACAGCCGCTGGAATGAGAGCCTTCATGCAAGGAGAGAGGATCCATTTTCTCCTCCTCTTCTTCATCTAATGCACTTTAGTTATTTGGTAAATCTTCTAATGGTTTTTATAATGCACTAAGCGTAGCAAACTGACACTGTTTTTTCATATTGATTTTATTGCATCTTACCAGTTTCATAAGGCCAAGATTCAGAGGGAGTTGGAATAATTCAATAATTCATTACTGTCCAAGTGCTTGGTTTGAGCTCGGCGAGGATGAATTTCAAAGGAGAGGGGCATTTTTTCCTCCCTGATTCCTTCCTGCATCCACTGCTTTCTGCTCAAAGAGATGGGGTTTGTCCAGTGCCTGGGAGCCCACAGTATGCAAACCCAGTGCAAGGCGGGGCTAAACCACCTCTGTATCAAATAACTCTTTTTTTCTCCTGAAAACACAACTTGTCACATCAGTCCCCAAGCCATGGCTGTGGCACAATGCATAACAGCCACGAGGCTGGAGTCCCTACCGTCCCCACCACCACCAGCTGTGTGTGCCATGGGGACAGCAAGCACAAAAGGCGGCAGTGGTGACAACTCGCCCGTCTCTCCTTTTTGGTCCTGACAGTCGTACCCATGAACATCAGCTGCACGCGGACGGATTTCCACATCCAGATCCCCGTGCAGGCCCTGGCCCAGCTGCAGAGGAACAAGGTGTACTTGGGGATGCCCTCCTGTGTGGCTCAAGTGGTCGGTTCACACTTCAGGATACACACCCGGTTTGACACATGTGGCACTGAGTCTCAGGTAAGGATTTGGCAAAGCGAGCTGGGCAGTGGGCTGACCTCTCCTCCTACAGCTCTCTGAAAGGTGGTTATAGTGATCAGTGGTCAGTCTCTTCTCCCAGGTAACTGCTGGTAGGATGAGAGGTGATGGGTTCAGGTTGGATACAGGGAAAAAATTCTCAGCAGAGTAGTGATGCACACAGGCTGCCCAGGGAGTGGTTGAGTCAGCATCCCTGGAGGTGTTCCAGAACTGATGTGGCACTGAGGGATGTGGTTGGTGGGGAGGGGTTGGTGATCTCAGGGACTGGGTGATCTTAGAGGTCTTTCCCAACCTTAATGATTCTGTGATTCCATGACATCATGTTGGTCACATCGGCTGTGGGGAGGAGTTGCTGGCCTCTTTCCCATCCTCCCAGTAGATGCTGGTCTGCTTTGCTGTCATCTGGATGCTCAGAGCTGTCTCCACAAGCCTGTGGAGACGAGCCCTGAGGAGCCTCAAGCCTTGTCTTGCAGAGACGAAACAACACATCCATCATCGTCAGCACACTCTACATCGACTTCTCGGTGGGTGAGCAGGAGGACATCCACCGGTACGAGGTGCAGTGTGAGCCCAAGAGGAAGGAAGCCTCCGTGTCCCTCATTGCTGGCCCCGACCCACACAGGCTGAGCCAGGCAGAAAACATGGTGGACGTGCAGCAGAGAGGGGCGGGAGCGATGGACGCCCATGAAACCAAGAGCCAGGACACCAGTGACATCGTCTTCATCAGCATCTGCATTTTGGCTGGCCTGCTTATGGTCATCGCTGTGGTTGGGCTCGTGCTGCTGTAGCAAACTCAGGTTGGAAACGCGGCCCCAAAACCACCCTTGCCCCAAGTTTAGTGCTAACACGGCTGCTGAAATGGAGATGGTGAAACAAAGCCTGAGCCCAACCTCCACCTCACCCCCATGCCTGAGATCTGGATGGTAGGCAGCCATTTTCCTTCCCATCAGTTTTCCTCTGTCTCTCAATCTGTCCATTTGGCTCAGGAATGTACTTATGCTCTGTAACTATTCCCACACCTGCTTCAATTTGTTTTCCCTCTGGTGCATCTACTTTCGGGAAAGTAACGCTGTTTGCTGATGGCTGGAAGTAATCCTGTCAACTGCTGAATTCCTGAACATAGCAACTACCCCCAAATATAGCAATATTTGTAACAAACCCTCTCCATGTTCCCCATCTGTACTGGCGTGGGTGCCGTGGATCCGTACTGCAGACATCAGCATCTCCCCTCGGTGTGCGGTGATGGGTGCAGCACGTGTGGGTGCTTTTGGGTGGTGTTTCTGGATGCCCTTACGCCATATCTCAGAGGATCATTAGGGCTGGAAAAGACCTTTGAGATCCAACCCACCCCGCCATGCCCACTGCCCATGTCCCTCAGTGCCACATCCCCATGGTTCTGGAACACCTCCCCGTCCATGGGATGCTGCAGGTCACCATGCAGTGCTCCACAGGCTGGACAAAAGTCCCTTGTAGCCTCCTGGGTTCTGGGCTCACTGCCACCCTCCTGGCCTTGGGCAACCTTTCCCATCAATGGGGCTCTGTGCACGCCGTGCTCACCGAGCTGTGAGTGTGATGGTGATGCTGGGGGTTTGCTCATCGCTGCAACAAATGATGCAGTGCAGCACGTGAGCTATACAGAGAGCTAACAGAGGGGGCTGGCAGGAGAAAGGAGAGGTGTAACTGGGGGCTGGAGCTGTACTGCTCTTGTAAGTTAATTTTAATAAGACTGTTGTGTTCATTTCTTCACTGAGAGGGGGGTGAGGCTCTGGCACTGCTGTCCAGAGAAATGTGCGTGTCCCACCCCTGGGATGCCATATTCAGCACTGAGCTTATTCCCTCAGTGGCACTGGGTGCAGACCCCACTGCTTCAGTGACTCCCTCCGGGGCTGTTTTCTTCTCTCTCCAGCACATCCCGTGACTGAAAGCAGTCTGCCTCAGGGATGAAGTGCTTGTTAGGGGAAATGCTCCTCAAAGATGGGGCAGATGCAGGTGTTCCCAAACGAGACGTGTTCAGGGCTTGTACACTACAGCCCAGCAAGGTCATGTCTCGCTCAGAGGCCATGAAGTCTGGCTCTGAACCTGCTTTAACTCTTTATTTTTCTTCTCTCTCAAAGAACGGCTGAAGTGAGGCAGCTCTGCTCCTCTAATCTGTGCTCCCTGCACACCCTGCAGCCCACTGCCACCCCTTTACCACCCTGCAGGTACCCGATGGAGCACAGCTGAGCAGGCAGCAGCCACCAGCCCCGCCAGCTGGGGAAGCATAATGGATCCAGCATATGGACGATTAAAAATGCAAGGACAGCATTTACGGGGAGCTGTTGTTTCCCAGCTTATTTTAAGCAGCCGTCTTTCCCATTTCCTGGCCGTCGCAGCCCAGGGGACAGTGAGGTCATCCTCCCTGTGCTCCTGGGGTTTGGGTGTGCAGAGATGAAACAGGGCATTTGGGGAACACGGGAAGCTGCTATGTTCAAAGGATGGCGTTGCCTTAAGGATCGCTCCAAACCTGTGCTACACTCAGCCCTACCCAAGCATCTCCTGGGCTCAGGCCGTGGGAGGAGCTCTCTCCCAAAGCCAGCATCGTAGTGGGTTTGGTGGGTCTGGGCTTTGAGGCATCCTCCTCCTCCTCCCTTCATTGGAGTCACAATGTGAAAATTTCAGTTTAGGCAATCCAGTGGCTGCACAACAGCAATCCTGCTGTTTGGGCAGGCTGTGCTGTGGGAAAAGTGCCTGTCCAAGATAAGGGCACCTTTTATGGGAGAGATAACTGCTTGGTGTATAATAATATATAATTAGCAAGGATTATCCTGTAATCTAGTCTAATTGACAGGGACCATAGATGTTGCCAGCAGACTGCCAGCAGAAGAATTTAGAGCAGTGCTAATTGCACTATAACCCTGGCGTGCTCTTCCCCTGGTTACATCCCTCAGGATGTGCCTCAGTTTCCCCTGAATCCTGATGCTGGGTGTTCAGGAGCCACCTGTCTGGGCCTCACAGCTCCTTTTTGGTTCTGTAAGCCAAGCATCGGGTCTCCCACCCTGGCAGTACTGCAGAGGGAGGTGGGTGCAACACTGGGACCGTGATTCTGCAGCCCCCAGAAGCAGCTGGGGTGCTGGGGGCTGTGAGAGGGCATCTGGGGCCCCTCCTTGTCTCAGCATCTCTTCTTCCAGGGCCAGTCCAGCAAAGCGTTATGGATCACAGTGAGAGAGATCTAAAAGTTTGGGTTCTTTGTGGAGAAACCTTTGAAGAGCCTCTTAAAAGACAAGCAATGCTGAGGCACTGCACTCTCTTTTTCAGGAAGGACAGGAAGGGTCTCGCCTGCTCCCTTCTTCTTTCGCCCCAGCAATTTGCAGCACTGTGAAGCTTTCCTTCGCTGCTGCCTCCCAAACCTGTGGGTTTGCTCTTCAGAAGTCCTTAAACCATTCCCCTGTTGTCTGTGCTTCCCGCTGTGCTGCAGCTCCCCAGCCCAGCCCTTGGGGAGCTTTCCCAATTCCCCCACTCAGTGAATCTTCATCCCACGTGTCCCTGCTGCTTTAACATCGCCCTGCAAGAGCTGGACCCAGAGCTATGCGCTTGGGTCCCTTAGAAAAAATAGTTGTGAAAGTATTAGCCATAAAATAGACCAAATTTATATGAGTTTACTGGTATGCAGTAAGTCTGCACTCCTGGAGTTAATTCCCAAAAGAGAAATACTCAGCGTGTACTGAGAATGAGGCCAAAAAAATATCTTCTCTGCAATGTGTGTTTCAAAGAGCTGAAAGGCATCCAAAATAGATGGAACAACAACTGCTAACGTGTGTTCAGAAAAGAAAGGTGTCAGGGGCCAAAAGAGATGTAGATAAAGTCACCCAGAAGACTTGGCCATTTAGAGCCCTGTCTTTGTGTCTATGTGACCTTGTTTTCAAATTTTACAGCACTACTATGGATAGCATCTGGTAAGCATCCACATCTCTTTCCTCTATGTGGCAGGTATTGGCATTGCAGCTCTGGAAACAAATCCTAAGACACTCATTGATCCTGAACTCCTTTTGTGACAGACCAAGGTGGGTGAATTCAATTACAGCCTGAAGCTAAGTGGGAAATGGATCTGATTACTTGTAAGAAACTGAGGGTTTTCACTTCTCTTGCTCCAGACTGGTCATCATGTGTTAGGTCTTTACTGATGTATTATCCTCAGGCACCACTCACATCTGCCAGTTTCTGTCTCCAGCACACCTATCCATGCCTTGGGTTTGTAGTGTCTGAAGGAGTATTTAGCAGATCCACTTACTGACACCCAGTCCTGTCTTAAGATGAAGATCTGAATACCGACTACTGCATCATTTTCACATCACGTTATTTGTTCATAAGGGACTCCCCTGAGGTCAGTGTTGACCACGACTGATCAAAGCACACCTCCTTACGGTGCATTACCCTTCAGTTCCCGTGCCTGTGAACAAGCAGGCTTCTCTCATCCCAGCCCTTGACTCTTTCGACCCCGTTAACTCAGAAAATGGATTGTGACCAGCACCTTGTACATGCACAGAGAACAGAAAGCACTTTATTCTCCACCACTAGAGAAAGACTGTGCCTGTCACACAGCTTTAATAATAGCAAAGAGACAACAAGATGACTTGTGGCACTAAAGAAAGCAGGATACGAAAGGCAAGGTTTCCAGGTTTTAATAAGTAGTAGCAATTCAGACAATTGTTTGTTGCTTAAATCTATTTACACCATCATTCTGAAACATGCTCTTTACAGAGGAAAAAAAGCCTGGATGTGGAATGTTTTCCCCACAACATAGTTGTAGTTAAAAAATTCATTTCAAGGTTGGGTTTCTTTTTTAATGTTACACTAAGAATGAGCACCACGTTTCAATCATGAGTGAGGTATGGAAGTCAGAGCGAGCTGCTCATTAAGCAGAGTATTAGATAGCACCTTTACCCCAGGGCACTTTGGTTGTTACCCCAGGGTTTCAGAAAATGCCCACCACTGCAGGATGACTGAGCTTATGGAAGGATGGATAGAAAATAGAATCACAGAATGGCCTGGGCTGAAAAAGACCACATAGATCATCTAGCTTCAATCCTCCCTGCTATGTGCAGGGTTGCCAACCAGCAGACCAGGCTGTCCAGAGCCACATCCAGCCTGGCCTTGAATGCCTCCAGGGATGGGGCATCCACAACAAAATCATCAAAACTCGTTTTGTATCCCACTGTGGATGCAGGGGAAATCACCTGGCTTGGCTAAACAGGGCTCAGCCGTAGCAGACTTGGCTGATTTAGGGTCAATGAGGGTTTGCAGTTATCCATTAAGAACCTCCTCCCATGAAACAATTACCCCAATTTCCCACTGTTTCCATCAGCACAGCACAGAGATGGTCCTTTCTGCCATTCAGCTAATTACACCTGAAGATCCACATCAGAGATGGAGCTGAACTGAGGTATGACAAACTGACAACAGAAAGAGGTGAGCGAGCGGGGGTGGCTTTATACCAGGAAAATACACAGCAGAGCAGAAGAAACTTTTCGTGCAGCAACCCCACACAGATTTAAAGCACCGCTTTCATCACTAGAAGTTCTTGTCCTCAGCCAAGTGAGTCACACTGTCAGCACTTCAGCAATCCCCTTGTGACAGAAAGGGTTCCCAGTTCCACAGAGACGCAGGCACATGAAGTTCTCGCTCGGCATCGAGCACGACACCTCACTTTTTATGGCTCTGTACAAACGCAGGGACGGTGAGCGTGCCAGTCTTGACTTCTGCTCGGATTTCAGGTTTGTGCTTTAATGAGAAGACAAGAGCTCGCACCATTCTGCGATACGGCGCGCTAATGAGACGTGAAGAGAGATGAAAAGCTTCTCGCTCAATATTTTCAGCCAGTGGGTGATCAATCTGAAAACAGCAAAGTATAAAATTAGATCTTTACATTTAATAAGGAGACCAACTGATTGAAATTGGAGTTTGGTGCTTTTTGGTGTTTCTTCATTAATCAGTGTAGATTCAAGGAAATCTACTTCTCATCACAAGTGCAACAGGAAGAACAATTTAATTCTACCCTAGCAATTAAGGAGCAAGGCAGCATGGTCAGTAGCAGGGAACATATTCACATCTCCAGCTGGGTGGCAGTGCTTTGCCATCACAACAGGAAACTAATCTGCAACTCGCTTTGGGTTCCAAGTGGAACCACAATTAGAAGCTATGATGTGCTCTGTGTGTTGTGCTGTCTCTGTGAAGCTCACTTTTTGATCCTGCTGATATAAGGCACCTCGGATGCTATTTTAAACTCAATTCCAATAGCAACTATAAGACATGCCAAACACTTGGCAACTCTGCTTGGTGCTATAAAGGGAGATGCAGGCTCTGTGTGTGTAAAAGGAGGTATAATTAAGAATGCAGAAAGGGATTTACTAAATGTTAATTACGTAGTTATTGCTTCAACATGTGCCAAAACCTGTAATTTAGAAGAGCTTGGGAAAAAAAACCACCAACACCCTGCCCATCAAGAAATGGTTTTAATTTCACTTCTGCTTTTTGTGACAGGGAATCTCCTATGCTTCTCATACGGGAGATTCCAGCATGTCAACCAATACTCCTCCAAGTCCTTTGCCCACCACTTTCACTCTCTTTTTGCCATCCAAAATTAAATTACCCCTCTGCTGGAAAGCACTTGGAGCCCAATTGTATCCATTCAGCCCTATCCTCCCCTTCCAATCAGCTTGCTTTCCACTCACCCACCCTCCATGGCTCCCCTATCTCTGAAAATTGTCCATCCTACAGATACAAGCTCTACTTGTAGATGCAATGGCAGCTGCAAGCCACAAGGGTAGATTTCCTTGCCATACATTCAGGTAAGTCCTCTTCAGAATTAGTTCTGCCTTGTCCTACCTTACCCAACATCACCTGTTTGAGAGTGGCTTTGTAGCCTTCATGTTTCCTAGGCTTGGACTTGGTCACCAGCCTTATTGCTGTGCTTGACCCAACAGTGAGCTCTTCACATAATCATCCCAGAGCACCCTCACACTACGTGACCTTTTTGCTCTGCCCCAGCCCACATGGATGGGAAGTTGGAGAGGTTGT
Organism: Perdix hodgsoniae; assembly: GCA_035772895.1. Taxonomy (NCBI): domain Eukaryota; kingdom Metazoa; phylum Chordata; class Aves; order Galliformes; family Phasianidae; genus Perdix; species Perdix hodgsoniae. The sequence continues at coordinate 939,157 of JAPSGF010000124.1, read as the reverse complement.
TCTCATAGCTGGCAAACACATAGCTGTGAAATTCTTGAGTCCTTATCACGTTTCTTGCTGTTTAAAGGATAGCTAATGAATAAATTAAAGGGATAATTATTACAGTGTTTCATAGACCAAGTAAGCCAGTTGTTCAGCCTCACAGCAAAACTCTGTTCATTTACTTAAAGACACCAGAGGGATCTAGTAATTATTGCCATTTTATATACTGTCAAACTTGCCTCTATGTTTTTGCAATAGATTTCAATTTACAAATGTTTAATTACTTAAATATGAAATGCCCAAAAGGTCCCAGTGTTGCTTTAACTGCTGACAACTAATAGTCAAAACTTTATGTTCTGCTAACTTCCTCCTTCTCTTATCCAACCTAACTACAGTACATACACAGCTACTCTACTGGCTGGTGATGTAAATGAGAGCAATACACTTACAGTTAGCATTCTTACTTGTTTAATAACAAAAAAACCCTACAAATCCACCTTTAAAACAAACCTACTGATAAATGGGGAGATACATCACTGAAAACAGGGACTCTTGTCCCCACTCTGCTGCTAGGATCAGTTTTAGGGTAACTATGGCCATCAAAGGCTTGTCTAACCTATGAGCAGCTACTCTTTGAGGTGAAGATAAACACTACCTCTAGATCCAGGGCTTCACAAAGCAGCTTCCGTGCGTTCTTTCTGAAAGCCTCAGTCTTGGGATCACTCTTGACTTCTATCGAAGGCCTATTGGAGTGGTGTTTGATGAAAGTTCTCCATTCCATGTAAACATCTTTGGCGAGGCTGGCCACATCGTGGTCGGAATGTTTGCGCATCCTGTTCACAGTGCGACCTGAAAAAAAAAAAAAAAAAGCCAACAAGTCACACGGTTTTGGTAGGTGGACAAAACACGCGTTGGCGCTCGGCAGCCGGACACGTCTTTAATCCAGGCGGTGGCGGAGGACCGGCGCCCGGCGCCCCGCCCGGCAGCGCCATTGGCCACCAGGTGACGCTGTGCGGCTCCCGCGCCCCCGGCGGCCCGAGGCGCTCTGGCACGGGGATGGAGCACGGTACCTATCTTTGTGGACAGTAACACCTCCTTGGAAGGTATTTTCTTCTTCAGTTCCCCCAGAGCTTCCATCAGGTTCTCTTTAGGCTGCCCGGGGAGCTCGAGCATCGCCTTCCAGCGCTTTACGTCTTCCACCACGACCACCCTCTGGAAAAGAGCCGATAGGACATATTCTTACGAACGAGGCTCCCACGGAGCCGCTATCAACGCGCTGCGGGCCGCGTGAACCGGCGCGCACAGCGCGGGGACTCGCCTTAAGGGACTCGAGCGTGGCCTGCCGGTAGGCGCGGGGCTCCGAGCGGACCCGGCGCGGGCTGTGCGGGGAGCGGGCCCGGCGCACCACGAACCGTTCCATCCTCCTGCCGGAAGCCGCTGCCGGTTACGGCCGGTCGGGGCCGCCCGGCGGTGCGGCCTACAGTTCCCAGCAGGCACCGCGCGGAGGAAGCTGCGATCTCGCGGGATCGTCTCGCGAGAGGCCGCCGGCGGCCGGTTCCGTCAGAGGAGGAAGATGGCGGCGCGGCGGGCCGGCCTGCTCTGCCTGCCTGCGGCCCTGCTACTGCTGTGGGCGGGAGGCCGCGCTCGGGCCGCGGGAGCGGTGCCCGCCAGCTCCTCCGAGGCCTTTGACTCCGTGCTGGGCAACACGGCTTCGTGCCACCGCGCCTGCCAGCTGACCTACTCCCTGCACACCTACCCCAAGGTACGGCGGAGCTCCGGCCCCGCGCCCCTCTCCTTCCTGAGGTGCCTCACAAAGAGACGCGGTTCTTCTTGAAAATACCTCGTTAGGCTTGCCAAGTACAACTTTCAAAGCGTATTTGTGTTTTAGTTCCGTGGGGCTGGGGGGTTGCTCCTGCTTTCCTCCTATTACCGAAGAGGCGGCTATTGTTTGGGTCGGGACGCTTCGTGTTTTGGGGGCTAACGCTGTGCTGTGTCCGTAGCCAAGGGCCCTGGGCCAGCATGCAGCGTGATGCTCGAATTGTGGAGGATGAAGCATCAAAGATGGCAAGCGAATGGCCTGACAGAGCTGCCAGGGATGTTTGGATTCACTTGCATGGAAAATCTCCATCTCAGGATAGTCAGATAATATTTAACAGGGATATAATTACATATTCAGGAATTCGCTGTTGGTTCAAAGGTTTGCACAGCTCAGAATTTGAATGTAGCATTTGCTGCCCAAAGAGGCTGTGGATGCCCCATCCCTGGAGATGTTCAAGGCCAGACTGCATGGGGCCCTGGGCAGCCTGGTCTGGCATTAAATGGGGAGGTTGGTGGCCCTGCATGTGGCAGGGGCGTTGGAGCTTGATGATCCTCGGGGTCCCTTCCAACCCAGACCATTCTGTGATTCTGTGTGATTTTGGTATTTTTCTTTCACTGGCAACATATTTCATTGCTAACTGCAGCCTGAACTCTGAATGGTGGGAGTTCTCTTGTCCCTGAGATTACCAGGGCAGCAGGCAAATGGAAGGAAGTGGTGATAATATTAGGTAGCAGGGCTTTGTCTGCTTTTATAAGAAATTAAAATTGGATGTTTGTGGTGCAGCACCTGATTCTGGTATTTCCACAGGAAGTAATGGGGAGCTGTGTGGAACACAGGTAGAATTAGATCTGTATGTGTGATTTGTTTTGGTGCCTACGTATGATGATAGTAAGGAGAATGACCTAAACTTCTCCTGAAACAGTTCCATACTGTGCTGGCACTTCAGGTAAAACTAATGCTTCTGTGATTTTTAATCTGCCTGTGAATTCACTGTTTTGTGTTGCTGGGAATGTTGAATAATACAGACACCTCTTCTGTCACAATTTGGTTTCTCACAAAACCACCAGGTGAATGGAACAAAATTGTTTTAGTTATCATTGGAGAGTTAAGTTGATTTTTACTAAGGCTTCTGTGGAAGGCTGCCACAGAGATCTGTTTGCTACAGCCAGTTCTGTGTGGATATTAACAGGCAGAACGTATTTTCTTTAACAGCGTAACTGTTTTAGCCATTCTGTCTGTGTTAAGTGTTGAGTTTTGTCTGTGTTTTCAGCTTAGCTGCCTTTAAAGCATGTGAACTTGTGCTCTCAAACAATGACAGCGGACTTACAGTAGACTGTTCAGTAAGGTGTGGTGTGTTTGTTTTTGGTGCAGTTAATTTAGAGTCTGTTTACCCCTGTGAAGAAAGTGGCTGCAGTCACATAGGTGGCCCTGTAGTTATCAGGCTTGGTGGATCTGGTTCACTTAAAGGAGGCTGGCTGTAACTCTGGAACGTGGAGACCACCGTATGTGGAAAGTACACATCCACCCCTCTGTGCTGTGGTCAGAAGAAATACTGGGTTATAGTGTATCATCTTAGTGTTGTAGTAGCACTGAGAAAGCACCATTCTGCAGGGACATAAAAATGCAGTTTTGGGGAACTAGTTTGGCAGGTAAACAATTGACAGTGGTATTGCTAAAGAAATTAATCAGAAGTTAATCATTTATTTTGGTGATTCTGCTGGAGTTCTAATTAGAGGCTGGTGGGTACCTTGGAACACAGCGTAAAAAACAAACAGAAAAAAAACAACAGCGAGCTCTGTTTTGATCTTCACCCATTGGGTTCTGTTAAACTTTTGAAGTGGACGACTGTGTACTCATTCTGTGGTTAAATGTCAATAAGTCTTTTACAGTGTTCCCTCTTATTTTTAAAGCCTATGCTTCTTCAGAAATACAGCATAGCTTTGCTGTGAGTCGTAGGAACAGAATTACAAAGTGGAATTTGCTGTTCCAGGTCTGGCTTACCCCAAGACTGAGAGCTCTGTCTGAAATGGATCAGGCTGCATCACAGTGTTACAGAACTGTAGCTGTTTTTTATTCCAGATGATTCAGACTGTCGTATTTTTCTCACTTCTAGGTCTGGTGGAGGGAAGGATTATGGTGCTCTGCTGGGTGCCTTTCTGTAGCACTTCTGGGGGGGGAAAAAAAAAACAACAAACTTGTGGGGTTTTGGGGGTTTCTTTTTTTTTTTTTTTTGGTCTATTTATTCTTGAATGGAGGAATGAATGTAAGTCTTCTCTTGTGCCTTCCCAGGAAGAGGAACTGTATGCGTGCCAGCGAGGCTGCAGACTGTTTTCTATTTGTCAGTTTGTAGATGATGGCATCGATCTGAATCGAACCAAACTGGAATGTGATTCTGGTAAGGATTCAGAACTCCTTTAACATCCCCTAATGGGGAGATGCACACAGAGAATAGCAGCAACATCTGAAGGATGTTGTTAAAAAATGGTGGGATTATTTCCATTGCTTCCATGCAATTTCAGGCTCATTTATAGAAGTGAATTGTTCAGATGAAGAACACAAGTATCACAGTGCATGTCTGCCTTGTAACTTGTGGTCTAGGCTAAACTCTCCATACAGCAGTAATTACATTTTGTTTGAAATAGGGATCTAAATACTTAGGACTAATTGTCTCAGATCTGTGTTAGAGTGATAATCTCATAGGAAAGGTGAAATATATAAATGCTGTAGCCAATTAACACAATTTCTGCAGTTGTACAGAACTTCTATGTAGTAATACTGAGGTGGCTGCTTAACAGTTTTGGTCAGAGATTAAGTGGGACGTAACCATCCAAAGGAGGAAAATCAGCAGAATAGCTCCCTTCTGTTTCTGAAATATAATGAGGACAACATCAGCTCTTAGAGGAGGCTTTTGTCTTCTCAGTAATTCATAAAAACAAGAGGGCTAGTGGTTAGCTCAGGGAGCTGCTGGAAGATAGACAAGGAGAAATGCAGAGATGTTAAAGTGATACAAAGCCGTATTCAATGCTCTAGGAATGGGCTAGTGCTCTAGTCTGTCATAGACTGTGTATAGCTGTGACACAGCATGTCAGTCTGGTTGTCGAACCATACAGGAAAGAGTGCCATAAAAAGGGTGATGTAGCAGTAAAGCACACGCAGAGGTAATTGAACAGTTGCTTACTTTCTGATTTAACTCTCCTTTCTGAGGCTGTTGTCTTTTGCTGGCTTATGTTCTGTAATCTGTTGCACTAGTTGGTACCCTGACTAGTTAACTCAGGCAGGATGTACTTTGGCTGACCTGCTGAATTCTGTCTTCTGATGTCTCTGCATGTCTACTAACACTAGCTTGGTGGCACTTCTGCTGTAGAATTGCTGTTCAGGTGCTGTGAGCCAAATACTCAAATGTTTAGCTGCTGATGCTGTGTGAATTGCCAGCTTTCCAGCCGCTCTGATGTTGCATTTATTCCTGTAGGAAAACAGGGAGAGCTGCTGCACTCCATGTTGCTGCTTAAGTGGAGGCTTTAGGTCGAGTAGAGCTGTGACATCATCCATCTCAGTGTTAGTATTTGGGAAAGAGCTATGCCCATATATTGTCCACCTGATTTCTCCATTTATTAAACGTGAATAATTTAGATTTCTTGGCCTTCGTGGTTTCTAGTGAACAATGAATAGAAGATACATGTAAATAAAGAGTTGGCTTCATTTAATTTTTGTTGAAAATTAAATAATCAATACTTTCAACACAGTTACTGTACTCGCTGTGCTAGCAGGAAAATGTTCCTTAGGTTTTCCTAAGGAATACCACGATTTCTACTGTGACCTGTGAGAGTAGATCTGGAGTAGTAGATCTGTGGCCTCTCTGTTTAGAATTCCAGCTTTATTCTCTAGGATAAAGTAGTAAGAATGTTCTACGTGATCTGTAGGGGAAAAATATAGTGGCAGTAGGAGAATCAATGAAAACTTGCACCCTTGAGTTTGCCCAGACTAACATTTCTGATCGGTTGTTCTGACAGCGTTCAGATTTAAAATATGTGATTTGTGTGAGCTCCAATTCCTTAACCTTCATTAGACCTGGCACCAAATGCTAACCTTGGAATGATTGCCGTATCTTTCCCTACAAATGGGATTGTCAATCTTTTAACTGCTGCTTTGTTTCTGATCCAACTTCTGTTGAAAATGTTTTCTTAACTAACATGCAGAATTTGTCTTCTCATTTTGGGAAATTTTCTTGCAGCCTGTACTGAGGCATACTCCCAGTCTGATGAACAATATGCTTGCCATCTTGGATGCCAGAACCAATTGCCATTTGCTGAGTTAAGACAAGAGCAAGTAAGTACATGACATGTTTTTCAAATACCACCTACTTGTTTTCTGTTCAGCATGTCTTCTCTTTTTTAAAATTCTTCAAATGAAATCTTTTTAAGAACTGAAATATAGACATGGGGAAATGAGTGAGCATGAACATAAGTTCTACCCTCATCATGTGAAAACAAATTGAAAACCAGTTAATGTTGTATTTGCAGTTAATGTCTCTGATGCCAAGAATTCATCTCCTCTTTCCTCTGACACTGGTGAGATCCTTCTGGAGTGACATGATGGATTCAGCTCAGAGCTTCATAACATCCTCGTGGACTTTCTACCTTCAAGCAGATGATGGCAAAATTGTCATATTCCAGGTGCCTGCCTTTTTGTTGAGGTGTTCTGGGTGCTCAGTACTTATCTATACTCCTTCCAGTCTCAGAAAAGACTATGGGTCGCTGTCAGAAGTGTTGAGTTTTTGGTAGCATTTTACTGTGTTTAGTCCATTACAGGGGTAATAAATAAATGAAATCACGTGAATGGAACATGTCTTATGATCAGCTTCCCTATTAATTCTGAAAATGTAGACAATCAAGATTAGTGGAAGCTTGCTAACGGGGTCTTTTAATCCTTGTTTTGTTTTAGTCAAGGCCAGAAGTGCAGTACGTTCCACAGCTTGATCAGGAGACCGAAGATACAAGAGGATCCTTGTCCCTGAGTAAAACAGCTTGTAAGTTTTTCTTTCTGGTTTGGAGGAGCAAATGCAAATACTCCATATCATGCAAGGAAAAAAAAAAAAAAAAAAAAAAGGAAAAAAAACAGAGCCAAAGTTGCAGGTGATATATAAAAGCAGATTTTTAGAAAGCTGAAGTATAATATTTGCTATGGGTATTAGAAAGGTCTGTGGTGGAAGCAAGATCTCCTGGAAATAGAAGCATGCAAGCTAGGGCCACTGTGAAAGCTTCTTTTCATGCTTACTGTGTACAGACTGGATAAAGTTTGGGTCTTCTACCTTTATTGCTTTTCTGACAGCTATTTCTGCTGTTCTATTTCAGCAGACCCGCAGCCAGGAGGCTCGCAGTCATACGGAGGACTATTTGAAGAGCAAGGAAATGACAGCTTTTTCAAGTGTCTTTCCATGTATGTATGTCAGTACCTGGTACAGGGCGTGGTGGAGTTTCTTATATGTGTGGTGGCACTGTTGTAAGGAATCAATCGTACGAGTTCTTTAGGTTCAGATTGAAAAGCAGCTAAATTTTTGTATCTGACCATTTGTTATTGCTACGTTCCATGCTTGTCCCATGTTATCTATGGGCTATCCTGCCAACTTTCATTCTCTTTCCCATTTTAGTTAACTATAATACTGATAATTTCCTACGCTTTTTTTTTGTGTGGAACATGATGTTGATAACTTTGTACACATTTTTTTGAGTATATTCAGCAAACTGTTCCATCAGTTCTGTGTTTTGTCTGTTCTTTAGCTCTGGATATGTTTCAGGACAAAACATTTTTATTTTTAAATGCAAAAGACAATGTTGTGTCTCATGTCTAGTCTGGAAATACCCAGTATATATTAAAGCTTTGCTGAATATCAGCATCTTGTTTTTTTTCTTCTCTCAGTCACTGATGACTTTTTCCTTAATAGCTTAGATGTGAGGGATCAGTGAACTGCACCTTAAGTGCATAACAAAAATCTGTTCTTACGGTCTCAAGCGGGAGGAAGTTCAGGGCCCCAAACGAGGATCCAGCAAGTCTTTTTGTATCTTTCAAGTTAGATACTAAATAAGTGTTAGATGCTATGTTGTATACCCAGGTGTCAGAATTACGCTGTGCAGCTGGGGGAGAGACTGGGGAATGAGCATGAAATACAGTCAAAATTGGGCACAACTTTTTATAGACCCATTATTTCGTATACTAGATTATGAAATCTAGTAAACATTCTTTTCATTTCAGAAATTCCAGTTGGATTTTAACCACTACGCTTGTCCTGTCGGTGTTGGTGCTCCTCTGGATTTGTTGTGCAACTGTAGCTACAGCTGTAGAGCAGTACGTTCCCTCTGAGGTAACTCTATTATGTTGCTTTTATGTCAGAGCTTTCTACACAGAATAACAAACAGGGGGGCGGGGGGTTCAATTATGAAGAGTTTTTTATTTTGCAGATGTGGTTAGCAAACAAATTGTTGTTTGAATGATTTTCTAGCTGAACGTCTGTCTGTCCCTGTGGCTGATAGGTGCTCAGCCTTGCTCAGTAAGCACAGATGCTGTCTTCTGGCTTATAGCCCTGCCTTCTTAGCAACTTCTGGGTTACTCTTCACAAATGGAGGTTGCTTCTGGTTTCTCTGGTGGTAAAGCTATCATGAGAATTGGATGGGGCAGGTGGAAAGTAGTACGGATTTAATTCAGGAGCGTCAGTAGCGAGCACAGAAGTGACAGCATGTTGTTGGTGACTGCAGAAAGTCTGCATGAAGGGGAACCAACTGAACTAGTATTACAGCTCAAAGCGAGCAAGACTTGCAGTGTTTGCAAGCTAAAGAGTTTGGTACACAAGCACTACATCTACTGCTTTTTCCTCTGGCAGATCAAAAGCATTTATTTGGACTTAAATCTAGTCTCAGTCATGAATTTCAGATGTTGCAGAAAGTTAACTTGCATTGAAGAGCTGCAGCCATGAAAGAGGGTAGTTGTATAACAAAATGCAATTTATTCGTATATTAAGAGTCTTTATATTAAAGTAGTTCATTTAAATATTTCAGAAGCTGAGCATCTATGGAGATCTGGAATACATGAATGAACAAAAACTGAACAGATATCCATCCTCTGCACTTGTTGTGGTTAGATGCAAGACTGAGGAACATGAAGAAGCAGGACCTCTTCCTACAAAAGTTAATCTGGCTCAATCAGCAATTTAAATAAACCTCCATTGGATTGAATAGACTAATTCTAACAGTGCTAGCAACTCCTGATTGTTTGTGGCGGTTCTTCAGATAAGGAGCTTAGCAGCAAGTCTTTAAATGCAGATAAAATTACAGAATCAACAGATGTCATGGGGTTTTTCTTCCCCTCTAGTAGTGAAGATTCAGACACCTTGTTTGTTTCCAGACATAATCACTTTTCACTGGTGTTTGCTCTGTGTCTTTTTGCTTACAGAAGCTGTAAGCATGCTTTCCATATTTCTGCCATGACACTTTCAAACTTATTTGTGTATTCTAGGATATACTGTGTACATTCAAGAGTTAGCTCTGTAAAGATATAAGAAATTTGAAGTAGGCAGGAGATGCCTTTTTAGTGTTGCACTTTCTGTTGTAGTTAAGAGAAAATATTATAAAATTATCTGCTGTTCTTTTTTTGGGGGGTGGGGGGGTACTCGTTAATGTTCATGCACAAACAACCCTTTCTCCAATAACAGAAATCTATTTTTTCTACCGTGTGGCAATATCCAGGATGGGAAGCATCTGTGAAGTACTGTAGGCTAGGACTCAGTTTGTGGAAGGTGGAAAATGTGTTAAAAACACGTGGACGTATGCTTTCACATACAGAACATTATATGGTTTATTAATTTGTCAGACTATAGTCTTTACATTTCAAACTGCTTGTAAAGTTAGAGCCTGTGTTTTCTGAAGCAATTCTGCATTCTGTTCTTGATTAACTATTCTAGTCTTGTAACTTCATTTAAAGATACAAGGTGATTCCTGAGAAATGAGAACAGATGAATAAAAACGACTGTATAGAAATTACCGACTGTACAACCTTTTGCTATGGTTCATTATTGTTTTACTCCATCTGAAAGTCTGTAGCATTCCTCCCGTTGGCAATGTGACCTGATTTTGCTGTGTGTGATTCATTAATACAACACCTAACAGTGTCCTTCATATTTCTAATCTACTTCGTTGCCATTATTTCCTTTGAGGAGTTGACTACAGCAGCTGTATGATTTATTTTAAGGTCTCTTTGTAAGTATTTGAAAACTGACTAGTATGCATGACACCCAGCTCATCAGCATGGTTTGTTGGTTATGCCAACTGTTGTGAAAGTTTAAAAACAACCAAACAAACCACTGTCTTCAAGTTTGGAGTTCTGGTGAAAACCTGAGATTCCGGAGAGTGCAGTATGTTGTTCCCTTTCTGTTAGAACTAGTTCAGTAGCCATGGCTGATGTGACTGCTGGTTGTGTAAGCTACAGGCAATGATCCGTGCAGGAATGTGCGTGGTTGCCTATACAGTGCTGCTGGAAGTTGTGTCCTGGGTGCATAGAAGCAAATTTTCTGCCTGTGAATCATAAGAGTACACAGAGGTTTGTTTTAAACAGGCGCGTATCAATGTGCAGTAACTGTCATTTGAAGTCTTAAGTTAGTAGTACCTCTGGGTGTTAAATTCTTCAGTGAGCAGCATTGTAGCCCAGAAAACTGAGTCTCAGCAGCCTTGGACGTGTATCTTTCTTTGAGTGTTGGTGACATTACTGTAAGGCCTCAAACCCTACTTTTCTGAAAACCATTTGTGTGTTCAGAATGCTGTCCTATTGTGTAACAGCAGTAGGAAATCCCTGCTGTATGACTGGGCTGAGAGACAACCTCAGAACGCAGCCCTGTGAGTACAGAATGTCAGCGTTCTGCTGCCGGTGGGATCAGATGTGATGTATGCAAATGGCTGTTTGAAAACTTGCAAGCATGGGCTCTTCCTTGGTGATTGTAGCCCATGTTCTCAGCAATACTTTGTTCTGGAAAGCCTTCAACAATCCATTTAATTCTTGTAATTGAGTAAGTGACATACAGATGTGTTTGAGTCTGTTAAAATATTTTAACTTACTGTTGCAGAGGGAGTGTTCTGGCTTCACAAATCCATGGCTATTTGTGTGTTTTAAATATGTACATTACAGCCTCTTTTACCTTGATGATTTCTTCTCTTGATCATGGAACTTTCCTTTCTGTTTCAAAACGTCTGACTTTATTGCTTACATTCCTAGGTTTAAATTAAAGAAATTGTGCTTTCATTTGGCATTGTGTCTGCCTGCAGGTCTGCAACAAAGGAAGAAAACTCAACAAATGGATCAAATAAAAGTTCTATGTGTTTTGTCTTTTGTTGGCTGTTTAATGGCATTTCAGTAGTGTGTACAGTGACATCCATGATGCAGTGATGTGCTGTTAGGTTATAGGAAACTATGCCTGTACAGTCTGACACTTAGCATTGCTGCTTGCCAAGTGCACAAGGATCTAAAGAAATTGTGAAGGGGACTTGGAGGCTCATGTCAAAGCACCTTCCTTTAGTATAATTGGATACCAGCTAGGTTGCAGGAATTGAACAGTTTCTCAAGATTTCTAATCTAAACGGAGTGCTTAAGCTGTTTTAGTGTTGGACTTTGCAAAATAGCTTGTCTTATTTTTATTTTATGTTTAACTTCCTAACATCTTTGTTCTCAGAGGCTGCAATTTGGGTTTGAACTCTGCCCAAGACCACTATTTAAATGAAGGGCCTTAAATGATTGAAACTGCAGGAGGAAAGCACTTTCTATTCTCTTTAGGCGTATGTTCAGTTGAACTTGTTTCAGCTCTTAAATGCAATCATCTTAACATGAGCAAGGCATCTATCTCAACATGTGCAATTCATTGCTGCTAGAAACAGCTATGGTACGCTTTGGGGAGGGGGTTAGGTTTTGTGGTTTAGGTGATGGAATCAGCAGTAGTCTTGCATCGTACATGGTGTGTTCAATTTTGTTCCCTTGTCAGCCTCCCTGATCTTTGGCAAAGATCTTGAACTTCAGAAAGTCTCGCTTGTGTTCGTTACCGTGTTCTCGTTCAATTCTTGAACTCATGGTCTGATGTGGTGTAACTGCTCACAGCCCAACTGCCTGCTTGGTTACAGCTGAGCTTGATAACCTTCATGTAGGAAATAGATGATGGAGGGTGTCTGGTCTCGCAGACGTTTCCCTTTGAAAGCTGGTTTACTCCAGGTATTAAACATTTTCCTTACGGGTTGTTTTGTGGGGTGTGCATGGGAAGCCTGCTTGGTCTGTTGTTACATGTGACTTTAACCAAGCTCATGATCACCTAAAAAGCTATTTTAAGGCTTAAAATATTCGCTATAGCGATGATTAAAAATTTGAACTTTCTCCATAGAGAAAAGCAGATCTGGAATTTGATAGCATTTTTAACCTTTTATCTATTACTCTTCCATGGTGTGGGTGCCTAGAGTTGCAGGCTTGGTGTGTACTCAGAATTCCCCTCTGAACAAGACAGCTTCCTGGCACAGAGCTTAACAGTGATGCATTCCTGTGAGAAACTTCTGCTTGGGACAAGTGAGTGTTGCTGGGTTGGAGGAAGAAGTCCTCAAGGTTGTGTTTGATTTTGGAAGTTCTGTGAGCGGGTGTGTATGGGGTTGGTAGGTGTTGTCAGGAAACATCATAACTCAGTCAGGAATAATTTGTGCGTTTGAGGATGGAGAAGGAAGTAGCAACAATTGTTAGTCTGTGTCAGGCATTATTTGTTATTTTGAATCAGTTAATTTAGTGAGACTGTCTTGGTGCCAGCTTATAGGTGATAACAGCTGCCAATTCCTCCCAGGTCCTGGTAAAGTAGTTCTGTGAGTGCTCGGGCTGAGGATGGGAGGGAGGTTGTTACTTCCAGGGTGGCAATAATTCAGAGTGTTTGAGTCTCCAAGTGCAGGAGTGAACTCTTCTGTAAGCAAGTGAGACATGAACCTGTGACATTTTGTCCTTGAAACTGCAAAGTCCGATGCTGAAGCCTGCAGACAGTTCTGTGTGGTGCAATCTATTTCAGGCGAGCTACAAGCTGAGCAAGGATACAGGCCTGAAAATCCATGTATGGAAGTAAAGGAGAGGATGCCAGAGGATTTGCTATGTCTGTGCTTACTGCCCGAGCAAAAAGCTGTTCTGGATGGGTGTATCCTGTCCAGCTCTTGCAGGAGCCTGAGGTTATGCAGCTACAATGCTAGTGGTTTAGCCCTGGTTTGGGAAGGAGCTGGGGAAAGGTGTTTTGGGTGAGGGTGATCTGACTCCATTTCCTCAGGCTTTTTCAGTTCATTTTCTTCAGTACCTGGCTGGCACCAAGGTGAGTGCAAGCTGCATCAGCTGAGGGTGGGCATTCGTCTTCCACATGTCAGGAGCAGCAATGGGGTTGTCAGCATGGGAAGTTTCTGTTTGCTTCATACCCTATCATGAAGCCAAGGTGGAGCTGGAAGGAGGGAGAAGCAAATGAAGCCCTGCTTCCAACCAGACAGGGGCTCAGCCTGCCTGCCCTGTCCTCCTGTCCACATGCCTGGGCAGCAAGTGCTTCTTGCTTCCCTTCCTGTGTTGCTTTTTGTGTCCTGGTAACGTTGCTTATGTCAGAGACACTATATGCTGGTAACATGGCTGCATTTTAGGGTGCAGAAAGCTTCCTGTGGTCCTCTGAGCTGCTCTGAAGGCTGTAGCTCCAGGAGGAATGAACAAAACTCACCCCCAGGTACGATCCTCTCTGTGAAAATCTTGTGTTACTTCCCTAAAATTTGTGTGTTCTTGATAATGTTGTTTGTCTGACCTCTCTATCAGTGGCTTCTAAGTTTTCCAGTCCTGTCTACTTCACCTAATTTGATATGAAAGGGTATCGGTACAACATTACTGGCATCAAGTGCTGAACTTGCTTCAGTTATTTGTTGTGCAAATGGGTCACTGAGATCTGAAAAGCAACCTGATTGCTCTGTGAACCAAATGCGGGCTGTATTTCCACTAAGGCAGCTTTTGTTTGTATGTAAAATATGTATATCAGTATTTGTCCATGTACTCGTTCCTGGGTGAGACAGTATCAGAACTAGAAAAGCAGACATTGTGTGCTCACGTGCTACGTCTGGAAATGGTGTTTTATTCTTTCACTTCTAGAGAAACGGTGATGTAACTACTATTGATTCAGCCAAGTCCTTCTCTGAAGAACAAGGTAACAAAATGCCGAGCTTAACATTTTTGTTATTGAATTCTAAATCAGTGGAGCCTATCTCTGTAATGTAAAATGCAGGAAGTATTTATGGTGTGTTGAGACTGTTGTGTTTTTTTGTTTTTTTCCCACCGGTGAAACATCCTGACTATAAAATTAATAAACTTAAGATGCTTTTTGCTGGCCTGGAGGTGGCAGACTTATGGTATAGCATCATGATATGTGTTCTTACCTTTTACAAAAGAGGCACGTTGTGAAATTTTTGTAGGCTTTCTGTATGTTTTAATAGCTAGGCTTCAGCAAATTTTATCCGCTTTAAGAAGAAAGTGAGATCACATGCAGTTGATAAGAAGTCTGTAGAACGGCTTGCAACAGCATTTGCTCACTGCTATTAATTTATACTCGTGCCTATTTGCAACCAGTCTGCCTGCTGGTCAAAGGTATTGTCCTGTGAACTGCAGCATGTCTGTATCTACCACTTACCTTTTCAGCTGCAGTGTTCTGCCTTTGATTCTTGCTTGTGTTTGATGTGGGAGATGGTTACTGCTTCCTTGAATCCCTTTGCAGTTGAGCAAATGGTGTGTCTTAGATTCGTGCAACACATAGCAATTAAGTACACAAGATACAGCTAAGAAACCCTGGCTTTTAGATCAGAGCTCATTACCTCCCACCTTTGCCTCCCAACAGGCTGCTGCTGGCCATGCTGTGCCCACCTGTGCTGCCCACCGAGACGGGCCTGCGTTGTACTGCTGCTCCTGGCTGCCATAGCAGCCATTGTGGGCCTGGCAATCGCACTGGGACTGCAGCTACGTGCACCGGGTTGGTCCCTAAGAGTCATTATTAGTGCAGTGAGGGAGGCCTGTTGCGATGGGGGATGTTCCCCATAGCAGTTGTGAACACGACTATGTCAGAAGATAGTATTTCTTGCTTTCCTTTCAGTGAACCACCCCTGTGTAACCACCCATAACTGGACAGGCTTCTTGTGCAATGACAGAGTGACCTGCATCCCAGCCAGCCAGGTCTGTGATGGAACTGCCAACTGCAGAAATGGAGAGGATGAGCAGGAGAAACTCTGTGGTGAGCTGTTTTGTTACGATCCTCCCATACTGGTCTTCCTATTGATCTCCAAAGATGTGCCTTGCTTACTGGGCCGTTTGTGAAACACTTTGGTGCTGCCTGTCCCTGTTCCGACAGGTACGTCTGTACCTGCAGGAGCTCAGCCTCTGCCCTTGCAGGTGACCTGCCCCGCAGCCTGCCGGCATACCTGGTTTTCCACTGTGGTAACCCTGAGTACTGGGTCTATGCTGACCAGAGGTGTAATGGGATGAACGACTGTGGAGACTGCTCCGATGAGACGGGGAGCTGTAAGTCTGTCTTTGGGCTGCACTTAGGAAAAGATCTGCTGGTAGGTTGAAGAGGTTTTGCGGGGTTGGTGCTCCTGGGAAAGTCTGGAGGCTGGTGTCCTCTGAAACACAAAATAGAGACAAAACACGTGGTTCTTCTTCACATCTGTTGCCAAAGGCTGGAGGCAGTTGAGAAGGGAGAGACTCCGTGCTTCAAAAGGCTTTTCCAGTCTAAATGGCACTACGATTCTATGGCTGTGATGCTTAAGGCACATGGTGTAGTGGTGGGACTTATCAGGTTGACATGACTCGGTAATCTTTAAGGTCTTTTCCAACCTAAATGATTCTTTGATCTGTTCCCAACCCCAAAGCTCATTTCATCTTTGTGACTTGCTGAGCACCAAGCAGTTTAATCTCAGTGTGGATCTGTAGGCAGCACCAGTTATTCAAAACAGGTCTTTGGTCAGGAGATAAGTTTGGCTCTAAGACCAAGGGAGACTGTGTGTGCACCTCTGTGATTTAAATCTAGCTCTGCTCAAAATCAAGTAGCAGGTTTATTCCTAAATCACCCCTGAGATTTTGAACCTCAGACAGCACCTTTCTCTAGGATAGCTAGCTAAACAAACAAATTGCATCTGATCAGTGCTCCCAGGATGCCATCTCTGCCACAAAGATCATTGCAGTGTCTTTGTGGTCGATTCACAGACTCAGGGTCATCCCTGGTGGCTTCTCAGTAGCTGCTGTGGAGTTAAATGGTGTAAGGAAGGAGGTGCCTGTGAGTGCAGCAGCATTTTTCTTCCTGGTTTCTTGTCCCCACAGTGGCTGCTTGCCCTCCCTGCGGCCCAGCGTGGTGGAGCTGCAGCCCTGTTCACTACAAGTACTGCTCCTGTGTGCCCAGGGCACTGTGCCGGGATGGTGTGCAGCACTGTGTGAGCTGGTCGGACGAGTACCTCTGCAGGCCGTGAGGTCTGGGCACCAACAAGCATTAGGCATGGCGAGGTGCTTCCTGCACTGTCACTTCCTGCTGTGCCACCACCCTGGAAGCTCTGGCACAAGCAGGCCCAGGTGAGTGGCTGCAAAAGGCCTGCAGAAGAGATGGGTGCTGTGCTGCTGGCATCCCAGTGCTGCAGGCCGAGCATCAGCTGTGGGACACCTTCATGGGTTCTCTTGAGCACGTGCATCTCTTGGGGCTCTGAGGGTGCAGAGTGGCAGCTTGGTGCTTAATGAGCAGCTGCTGGACTGAGATGTGTTATAGCACAGTTAGAAAGTGAAAAAGGAGGGAAACAAAGTCTGTTGTAGCCTTGGAGCTGTGAGCAGATGAAAACCAAGAGCTGCTGCCAGGCCATGGGATGACATGGGATCTGCTCAGTTTGCTCCTCTGCCAGTGCTGCAGGACCAGCCAGCTGCCTTCACAGCACCCATGAGATAAAGGTACAGATGTGCCATTGAATGTAAGAAAGCTGTGGTCTTTCTCTGTTCTTTTGAAAACCTCGTCTGTCTCAAACATCAATCCCAGATTTAGTGTTCCAGGCCCAAAAAAAACCACTGGGCACTATTCTTCCTGCAGCCATGCCAGGTCATAGATCTTCAAAAATAAATCCCAGTTCACTCATTTCTTCTCTGTCTTGTGATCTGTAACTTGGCATCTCTCCATGACTTGTATAAATGGTGAATGTTTGTTCTAATTTGTAGCTGGGATACAGCTATAGCTCTGGAAGATCCTTTAAAAATAGCCACACTGTGTTCTGA
Organism: Perdix hodgsoniae; assembly: GCA_035772895.1. Taxonomy (NCBI): domain Eukaryota; kingdom Metazoa; phylum Chordata; class Aves; order Galliformes; family Phasianidae; genus Perdix; species Perdix hodgsoniae. The sequence goes on along the minus strand of JAPSGF010000124.1, from coordinate 922,050 downwards.
CTCATGCTTCACCTAGAATGAAACGGCAACACTCAGCACAATGGTACTATGGAGATGTTTAGAGCCATGTTTAATAACCTGCCTGTTTCCATGCCACGTAGGATGGGTGGCTTGCTTTCTCTGTGTCGGTGCAACATCACTGCAGTGTGCTCAGTGCTGCAGCTCGAAGAGTGGTTGAGAGTATCTTAGGTAAATGTTTCTCACATTCAGGCTACCACCCTGTCAAAGTGTGAGATAGAGCTGCATGTTTTTGCTAGAAAAATCACTGGCATCTAACACTGCAACGAGGCTGATTTGGGGTTGGTAAATCCTGGCTTCTTCTTGTTGTGGTTGGGAGGAGGATGCTGGTCAGGCTGGCCCACGTGGCGCTGCTGGATTCCCCAGTCCATGTTTGTCAGTTGGTGCAGCAGCTCCCCTCCTTGGTGGTGGATCTGTGCCTTAGAGCTCTAAAGTGAGATCAAGGGGACGGAGATCATTGAGGGCAGAGCAGTAAATGTGCTTGAGTCGTCCTTGGATAAAATGTGCACAAGGATGTGCTGAAAAGGGGAAGTCTGCCAGTCAGCATGAAGAGCTAAGGAAAGGGCTAATTTTATCAGGGATGGAGAACATAAGCACAGTGCTTTAGAACACCTCTTTTGAAAGGTGAAGTTATACTGTATTGCTTTACTGATGCTCCTGTGACCTGACAGACCCTCCGTGCCAAATCGCAGCCTGCCTATTTGGGGTGTCAAAGCCCCAGCTCCCAGCTGCTTGACTGAGGTGAAGCGGTGCACGCAGTTCTATGAGGTGGACATCTCTTCATGGTCACGTTAACAGATGGTAATTGTGGAAGGTCTAGCAAAAGCAATCCATGCTGGCTGATGAACCGTCCTGCAGCTGCAGCACTGGGCCTGAGCGTCACAGCCTGTCAAGCTGTTCTGCTAAGTCACTGTTTGTGCCGTTGTTTGTCTCAGAAGGGGGCTGATGTCTATAGTGGACGCTATAAATAGTTTCGAGTTTCTGGGAAAAAATGTAGGGCTTGAATGCAAGAATGCTTGTTTGTTTGTAGTCCTCTTTTTGAAGAAAATTCAGCAGTGAAGGAGCAAGGAGAAGGGCTCTTCTCTCATCTCTACACATTCTAGAAGTAAAGTTCCCTTTCTTGGCATCTTTGCCATTTCCAAGGATGCACTGCTTTTGTTGTCACTGTACTCTGATATCAAATGCTGTGTAAGAGATTCTCTAAGTAAGCACCAGTACAGGAAACCTATTTAAGTTCTGAGCCTTAAAGGACACAAGGAAGCTCTCAGGCCCAGTTCCCAGCCATTGTTTACCTTGGTCAGTTTTGATTTGATTCCTGTCTGTGTGTTTCTGTGACAAACCTGTAGCGTTACAGCTGTACCCCTGGCTTTGGGCAGACTAATGCAAAATGATTCTGAGCATCTGTCCTTTGTAGGCATTTGCTGGATGTTTTAGATGGTCAAGTATAGACAGCATATTACAGGCACGTATAAATACTGAGTAGGTTTTAAATGTGGAATTAGCTTATAATTAGCTTATAATAGCTTATAATTAGCTTATAATACAAGGTATGCTATATTACAACTGTAGAGTTTAATCTCTACTATATCTCTATCTCTATATCTATATCTATATCTCTACTATAACTCACTTCAGCATTCGTTTCTTGGATCAGAAGGAGGGATACAGGGGACTTCTGGTTGGATTGCTGCAGTAACTACATAACCAAGGGGGGTTACTGTCTCTCTGCTTTGTTCCCTCCCCTGGGGCCTGTGCTTATCCTGTTTGCTTCCTCCCTTTGTCAGAGCTGTCAAGCACAGCTTCATGCTTATGGGCTGAGCTTTCTGTACTACCAGCACTATTAAAGGCCCACTGCACTTAACATGCATAGTGCACCTTTATTTCAGCTAGGTTGATTAGTCTTCCACCCCTAAGGTGACAAGAGGGGTGAAGGAATAGGACCAGCATTTTGTGAACATCTATGCCAGAAAAATGAGTTAAGGATGACACTAAAAACTTTATTTGAAAAAAGTTATGTATTGAAAATATACAGTAGAATCATCATTCTCTTCATTGACCCTGCCCCTCCCTCCCCGAGCATAGGTTAACCCCCAAGCCTATCACAACAACCAGATGTAACAATACTGCTCTCCTTTGTTACTGCCTTTCAATGCATCTAAACTCTGTCATCAGCAAGAAAACAACAAACAAAAGACCCTCTTCTTTCTGACTCAGTAGGTATTTAACAAATCCCAGTCCCCCACAGTGAGGCACAGATGCTTCTGTTTAGAAGTCCTTTCTCTCTCTTGTTCTGCCAAAGCTCTCTTTTTATTGTTCTTTAATTCATGGCTGCCTGCAACATCCTTTTTCAAAGGTAAATGGCAATTTTGAACGTCTTCCTTATAAAACTGTAAGTTTCCAGATGCTTTTGTTTCTGCTTCCACCAACTTACATTTGACCACTTCCTCTACTCTGTGGGTCTTGCCATCTAGAGAGGGGGAAAATTAAAGTTTAGATATAGGGAAAGTTAGGATTATGCTGTAAAACACACACTTATGTTGCAAATTATTCTAGCTAAGCCAACCTGGAACACTGCTCATAGACAACGATTAAATGATGTGGTCTCTATGCAGTTACGTACAGAAGCGCTGAGCTGCTGTTCTGGACCTCAGGTCTTGTGGCTTCATGACCTCCATAACTGCCTGCTCCCACTGCAGAACTGTCTGAAATAAGATTTGAAGGAGTCATTGTAATGTTTATAGAAATATCACCAAGAACTACTCTATCCCTTACTATATTCTATTCAGTGATTTAATACCCCACAGGTATTAAATTAGGACAATTTCCATAGAGTAAGATAGATTTAAAGCTCCATACCTGTTCTGCCCATCCCTCTGTTTTGCAGTTACTATGATCAAATTCTTTCAGAGGCACTTTTGATTGAACTAAGCCTATTTGCGTTTGGATCCGCTTAACAACAGCATTCACATCCTAGTGAATAAGGAAATAAAGTAGTCAGAGGGGGGGGTGGAGCATCTGATTGCACTTCTCCAATAAATAAAGCTCTCTCACCTTGAGGCCTGTGCCAGAAATGTCCAAACAGTTCAACTTCTTGAAACAAAGGAGGTATCCAATTCCCACATCTGTGATTTTAGGGTTACCTGTAAGGTTAGTTAGGTTGCAGTATGTGGAGAGTTATGGTCAGAACGCCAAGAAACTATTTGTTCAGAAGCTAATATGTGAACATGTTTGGCCTTTTTTTCTTGTTGTATGCTTGATGTTTGGAAACTGAGTCAAATCTGGCATTTTTTCTCTAATAATCAAAAGACAGGTTTTACAATACTACTTCATGTGCTTAAAGATGTTGATGTTAAGTGGCAAATGGCTGGGCTTAGAGGTATGACCTCTGCCTTGTGGCATGTTACCGCTGAAACCTGGGGTTGGGTACTTGGCCTGTGGGAACTGCTAAATTATATGTATTCCATCAATACTAAGCAAAAATTCTTCACCAAATAGGACACCTTTTGCTACTAATACTATCCCATAAAGTACTTACAAGACAAGTCTAACACCAGAAGATTCTGAAGTCCCTTTTTCAGTACTCGTACTGGCGCTGTCATTCTGCGAAGGCCCGCGTCTGACAGAGCGTTGTCCTTCAGGAGGAGTCGCTTCACACTGAGAGGAGAAATGCAATGAATACAGTTCATAGTCACGTTATTTAGACAGTTTTGCAAATTGTCTGAAAGTCTATGTGGAACGTTGGGGCTCTTCTTGAACCAGCTCTTCCGTAGATGATAAAAACTTAATAAATAGTTAAAATAGCAAGAAAGAAGCTTGGGTTGGTGGGGGAAAGAAATATTGCCATATTCCTTCTGCTAGCTCAATAGATGTATTCACTTGACCAGCTATTTCCAGAGCTCCAGCAACAAGCCAGTCCTACAGCGTATTTACTACTAGAGACAAGAAGGTTGTTTATTAATTGGACTTATTTAAATTAGGACTGTCAATCTGCACTTAAGACTGTGAAGAGAAAAACCCTTGGTGAAATGGGAGAGGACAGATTTGTTAAGGGAGATAGTCATGATGTTTAGGTGAATGATGTGGTATTACCACAGATGAACTCAGGGAAAACTACAGGCCTTACAACATTCTTCAGAGCTCTTCAAGACAAAATCTTGCCTCTAAGTACACTGAAGTTTTTACACTAATACAATATCCTTAATCAGTGGCTTTTCTGCCTTCTGATTTCCAAAGTCTTCTACTTTCTAATCATTAGAAAATAAATTTTTCAATACTGTTTGATAATAAACTGTCAATTCATGAAATATTAGGCTTAGTGCTTGCAGAAATCTCCATCTGGCACACTGGTTAAAAATTTGGCTGGTAAAAGTTCTCCCTTAAAGAAGGAAATAACTGTGTGAAGCTGTTCCAAATGCTCAAGGTGCATTTATTTTAGCAGACAACTGAAAATTACAAGAAGTTGATGTAAACTCAAGCAGTAAGTTAACTTGCACACTGGTAGGACCTTTGGATCATGTGCTTTGTGTACAGTAAATTCTGTATGTTTACCTCAGGTGCAGGTTTTATCAACAACCCAAATCTTCAGACTTAAACACTGCTGTCTGTGAAATTTTCCTTTAAAGTCACAGCACGATTCTTTGAACCGTTTAGTAGTAGCAAAAGCAAATGTCATTTCTTGATACGTGTCAAGCAATTAGTACCTCGACAGAGCCTCTTTAGTGAGGTGTTCCAAAAGTTCATGTTCATCTCCAAGTTTACAACAGGAAAGATCCAAACACGTCAGCTCCCGGAAAGACTTGATTTCTTCTAGCTTTTCAGAGATAACCAGATATCTGGAAGGAACAAAAAAGCTATCACTGTTGAGGAACATTACAGGAGTCCTGTGTTCTCAAATGCAAGCACAATGCAGTTATTTCTCACACATCTGTGTAGAAGTTGTCAGAAATTAGCCAGCTGTTGTAACTACCTTCTGAACACTGCATTCTGCCTACAGCACACCTGAGCTCCCAGCCTTCTCCCTCAACGAATATCACTCTTTCTTTGACAAAGTACCAGACTAACGATTAAGACTTCAACTTGCAAGGATCGTTATTAGGAGCTTATTTACAGCTCATTACCATATAATTTCAGGATAACATAGATTACCTTAAATCAACTTCACAAACTGCTCTTCCTTAGCATCCAGAAAGTGAGTAGACAAACCAACAGGTATAAAATCTGTTCCAGATGCATCAGAATGGCTTGCCAAATGATAAAAATGTTACTTTCTTCATACATGAAGTACTTCACTAGAGAAGTAGAGCAGTTCACTAGCTGGACTCCTTCATGACACCCGCAGGGCTGACTCTAACCAGACTTGTGGCTACACCCCAGGCAACAGTTACGCAGTGGGTTATTTTTTTTTCAGCTGTTCTCTGATCTGATTCACTCTGCAGCCACGCAAGCATCTGTGCTGGAACTATTCAACAGGAGATTTAGAGATGGGGATACACTGAAGAAAGGAATGCACAAATACACAGTAATATGAGTTACCCCCATCTCTCCTGCCTTTATGGCAAGACAGTCCCTCAATTCACTAATATCTCCTGTATTTACCTCATAGCCCCCATTCAAAGCAATCCCTGAGGATAACGTTTTAAGTGGTGAAATTAGGGGTGCTAACTATGATCCCTGAAACCTTTTTGCCCATGTAAGCAAGAGCATCTTCTCTGTGCTGGTACCCATATTAAAGCACTCCACCAAATCCCTTTGCCACGCAACTCAGCTAGGTGGGAGGCAGTACATGCAGTTAGAATGCAAGACGGTTCTTGATAGGTAATACAAGCTCAGAGGGCTTACCAAGAGTGAGCTCTTAGAAATAAGACTCATAAAAAACGTCTTAGTGTCTTACTGCCTGGATTTCAAAGATTTGATATTTAACTGAGCTTTTTGTAATGGTAAAATATGCCAGAGGTAATTCCGTTCCTGAATGAAGCTCATAAAAAGTACCTGTACTAAAAATAAAGAGGGAGGACGTTGAAGGGATAAAACAAGGTAATTGACCTCTGCTCAAACATTCCTGCTGTGCTTAGAGCACCCTTGGCACTTCAGATAAATGTGTCTGTCCTTTGATTTTAAACTGAATAAACCACCCTTTTTTAAAACGTATAGACGGAAGGCAGACTCAGTGTATCACTGCCCAAGACCTCAGTAAGAGCAAAGCTTTAAAAGTATGTCCAGTTTTAAGCTTGTTGAGACACTCTAGTAGTAAAAGAAATTGGGGACATTGACAAGGTGGAAAAAACAGCGCTGTATTCTAATGAGAACACCATTAAAGTATGTTCAGTATGGGGACAGGAACCACAATCACCACTAAGGTAAAACCTGCCTGACTTCAAAAGCTGTACCTCACCTACAAAATTGTGTCTTCTGCTGAAAATGAAATGAGCTAGAAAGTGAAATAGAATTGGAGAGAGTCCAGAGGAGGGCCGTGAAGATGATCAGGGGACTGGAGCACCTCCCCTATGAAGACAGGCTGAGGGAGCTGGGCTTGTTCAGCCTGGAGAAAAGAAGGCTGTGAGATGACCTCATTGCAGCCTTTCAATACCTAAAGGGAGCCTACAAACAGGAGGGGAATCAACTCTTTGCAAGGGTAGATAACTGCAGGATGAGGGGAAATGGTTTTAAGTTGAGGGAGGGAAGATTTAGGTTGGATGTCAGGGGGAAGTTCTTTACTATGAGAGTGGTGAGGTGCTGGAACAGCTGCCCAGAGAGGCTGTGGATGCCCCATCCCTGGAGGTGTTCAAGGCCAGATTGGATGGGGCCCTGGGCAGCCTGGGCTGGCATTAAATGGGGAAGTTGGGGCCCTGCGTGTGGCAGGGGGTTGGAGCTTCACGATCCTTGAGGTCCCTTCCAACCCTGGCCGTTCGGTGGCCATTCTGTGATTCTGTATGAATAAACCCAGATGGTCTGCAAGGGTGTGCACAGTCACAGAAGTATGAAATGCTTATAAACATCAGCTACAGAAACACCCCATGAAATTCCTAAGGAGGCACTTGAAAGGAACGGTACAAAAGGAAGCAAGCAGCGTTTGACGAGGCAAGGCTCAAAATCAGGTGGTACCATGAGGCCCCGGGGATTCAAAGTTGTGGTTGGGAGAAAACAAAGAGAACTTGAAGCACGCCAGCAAAGAGCTCAGCAGAGGCTGAGGTGTCACTGGATGCCCCTACCTGTTCCGCAGACACAGGGAGCACAGCACCAGGCTGCCGTACGCTTCAGTAAACTTCTGCAGAGCTCGCAGTCCCGTAACGGGTTCTGTGAACTTCTGCCTCGCTTCTGCGGCCGAAAAGAGCTTTTCAGCAATCTGCTCTGGGAAACCGACCAGCGAGTCGATGTGGTCAACGTTGTCGGCGATGTAGCCCAGCACCAGGCTGAAGAGGGACTTGGCCGAGTAGCGGAGGTTGCCCTCCTTGGTGTACGTGAAGATGAAGTGGTCGGTCCTCGGCCTCCTCGCCCTGTCGTCCTCCCCGTTGAGGCAGAGCTCCACAGAGAACCCCCCGGAGAACAGCCCGAACGGCCTCGCGCCCTGGACGCCGCCCGCAGCCGGGCTCACCACGTGCAGCCGCCCACGTTCCCGCACGTAGATCGGCCCGGCATCCGCGCGGCTTTCCGAGCGGAGCCAGTAAGACATTCCCCTCGTCCCGTCCTGCAATAAAAGAAGGCAGAGGTGGGCGAAGCGCCGCCGGGGAGGCTCGGGAAAGGCCTCGCGGCGACCCCGGGAGCCCCGAGTGCGAGCAGGTGCGGGGCCCGGCCGCCTGCCGGGAACGGCGGCGGGGGGGGCGCCGGGGGCTCCGCTCCGCGCCGTGCCCGGAGGCTGCCGAGGGGCTCGGGGGGCGATCGCGTCCCGCGGCCCCCGACCCCCGCCTACCTGCCCCGCGGGGCCGCCCCGACGTGCCGTCAACCCCGCC